>CAXEFP010000965.1:0-62000 GCA_963995525.1 Escarpia spicata | reverse complement strand
CAAAACATTAACATGGTCGCCAATGGGAAACCTGACAGTGTGCTGACCCCAATTAAAGTCCCTAGCAAGGGAAACACGCTATAGTCATTGCACAATCACGGAGGACGCATTTTACTTCAAATATCTTGAAACAATTACTGAAAATACGTGTATGGCAAAACTGCAGTTGAATGGAACAAACCGTTTTTGGATATTACAGACTTCTCACCAGTAGGCAAGTCCAAATCACAGCGACGGAACACATGTCTTATAAGGGGGGTGGGGTGCGTATGCCAGTAGTTAAGCCTCAATTTGAGAATACGTATGAAAATGAACCAATAACATTGCAGCAGGGTGATTCATCAATCGTTTTTTGTTTACTTCAGCTGACTAAACACACGTGAAGATGTTGTAATTGACCCTAATGAAGTCTGAGGACAGTGATTAGCTGGAGTCAGCCATAGCCGGAGCCTGTTATCAGATCTGTCTACTGACTGGACCTTCTGGCCAATCAAGCAAGTGGCATTGTTTTCTGAATGTCTGCTAATTAGGCTGTGTAATATTATGTAATTGAAATGCTTAAGACGTCAGGCCTTTGAGGAATTCACACCCTAATGTGACTTTTTGTTGATGTTTACCTTTGTAAATAGGGCACAAGGTCAAAAAATAAATACAAATTTGAATGTAACGTAACAACTGGCTGTATTGAATTTTCTTATAAAACACATATTTGACTTTCTGGAAAACTTTATTAGGAGTTCATAGTGCCACCTGAGAACATTGTGCTGGATTACAAATTGTCCAACGGCGAAGTGCTGATTTTTATGGTGCCTTGCCAAGTTTGGTGGCACCTTTGAAATGTGCATAAAACACAAACACCTGGAGGGATTACAAAAAATAAAATTGCAGAGTGCTTGTAACATTGGTGCCTATAAAGTGTGTTGTTTTCAACATTTTCTCAAAAATTGCCATACCTAATTAAAGTCCCTAGCAAGGGAAACACGCTATAGTCATTGCACAATCACGGAGGACGCATTTTACTTCAAATATCTTGAAACAATTACTGAAAATACGTGTATGGCAAAACTGCAGTTGAATGGAACAAACCGTTTTTGGATATTACAGACTTCTCACCAGTAGGCAAGTCCAAATCACAGCGACGGAACACATGTCTTATAAGGGGGGTGGGGTGCGTATGCCAGTAGTTAAGCCTCAATTTGAGAATACGTATGAAAATGAACCAATAACATTGCAGCAGGGTGATTCATCAATCGTTTTTTGTTTACTTCAGCTGACTAAACACACGTGAAGATGTTGTAATTGACCCTAATGAAGTCTGAGGACAGTGATTAGCTGGAGTCAGCCATAGCCGGAGCCTGTTATCAGATCTGTCTACTGACTGGACCTTCTGGCCAATCAAGCAAGTGGCATTGTTTTCTGAATGTCTGCTAATTAGGCTGTGTAATATTATGTAATTGAAATGCTTAAGACGTCAGGCCTTTGAGGAATTCACACCCTAATGTGACTTTTTGTTGATGTTTACCTTTGTAAATAGGGCACAAGGTCAAAAAATAAATACAAATTTGAATGTAACGTAACAACTGGCTGTATTGAATTTTCTTATAAAACACATATTTGACTTTCTGGAAAACTTTATTAGGAGTTCATAGTGCCACCTGAGAACATTGTGCTGGATTACAAATTGTCCAACGGCGAAGTGCTGATTTTTATGGTGCCTTGCCAAGTTTGGTGGCACCTTTGAAATGTGCATAAAACACAAACACCTGGAGGGATTACAAAAAATAAAATTGCACAGTGCTTGTAACATTGGTGCCTATAAAGTGTGTTGTTTTCAACATTTTCTCAAAAATTGCCATACCTAATTAAAGTCCCTAGCAAGGGAAACACGCTATAGTCATTGCACAATCACGGAGGACGCATTTTACTTCAAATATCTTGAAACAATTACTGAAAATACGTGTATGGCAAAACTGCAGTTGAATGGAACAAACCGTTTTTGGATATTACAGACTTCTCACCAGTAGGCAAGTCCAAATCACAGCGACGGAACACATGTCTTATAAGGGGGGTGGGGTGCGTATGCCAGTAGTTAAGCCTCAATTTGAGAATACGTATGAAAATGAACCAATAACATTGCAGCAGGGTGATTCATCAATCGTTTTTTGTTTACTTCAGCTGACTAAACACACGTGAAGATGTTGTAATTGACCCTAATGAAGTCTGAGGACAGTGATTAGCTGGAGTCAGCCATAGCCGGAGCCTGTTATCAGATCTGTCTACTGACTGGACCTTCTGGCCAATCAAGCAAGTGGCATTGTTTTCTGAATGTCTGCTAATTAGGCTGTGTAATATTATGTAATTGAAATGCTTAAGACGTCAGGCCTTTGAGGAATTCACACCCTAATGTGACTTTTTGTTGATGTTTACCTTTGTAAATAGGGCACAAGGTCAAAAAATAAATACAAATTTGAATGTAACGTAACAACTGGCTGTATTGAATTTTCTTATAAAACACATATTTGACTTTCTGGAAAACTTTATTAGGAGTTCATAGTGCCACCTGAGAACATTGTGCTGGATTACAAATTGTCCAACGGCGAAGTGCTGATTTTTATGGTGCCTTGCCAAGTTTGGTGGCACCTTTGAAATGTGCATAAAACACAAACACCTGGAGGGATTACAAAAAATAAAATTGCACAGTGCTTGTAACATTGGTGCCTATAAAGTGTGTTGTTTTCAACATTTTCTCAAAAATTGCCATACCTAATTAAAGTCCCTAGCAAGGGAAACACGCTATAGTCATTGCACAATCACGGAGGACGCATTTTACTTCAAATATCTTGAAACAATTACTGAAAATACGTGTATGGCAAAACTGCAGTTGAATGGAACAAACCGTTTTTGGATATTACAGACTTCTCACCAGTAGGCAAGTCCAAATCACAGCGACGGAACACATGTCTTATAAGGGGGGTGGGGTGCGTATGCCAGTAGTTAAGCCTCAATTTGAGAATACGTATGAAAATGAACCAATAACATTGCAGCAGGGTGATTCATCAATCGTTTTTTGTTTACTTCAGCTGACTAAACACACGTGAAGATGTTGTAATTGACCCTAATGAAGTCTGAGGACAGTGATTAGCTGGAGTCAGCCATAGCCGGAGCCTGTTATCAGATCTGTCTACTGACTGGACCTTCTGGCCAATCAAGCAAGTGGCATTGTTTTCTGAATGTCTGCTAATTAGGCTGTGTAATATTATGTAATTGAAATGCTTAAGACGTCAGGCCTTTGAGGAATTCACACCCTAATGTGACTTTTTGTTGATGTTTACCTTTGTAAATAGGGCACAAGGTCAAAAAATAAATACAAATTTGAATGTAACGTAACAACTGGCTGTATTGAATTTTCTTATAAAACACATATTTGACTTTCTGGAAAACTTTATTAGGAGTTCATAGTGCCACCTGAGAACATTGTGCTGGATTACAAATTGTCCAACGGCGAAGTGCTGATTTTTATGGTGCCTTGCCAAGTTTGGTGGCACCTTTGAAATGTGCATAAAACACAAACACCTGGAGGGATTACAAAAAATAAAATTGCACAGTGCTTGTAACATTGGTGCCTATAAAGTGTGTTGTTTTCAACATTTTCTCAAAAATTGCCATACCTAATTAAAGTCCCTAGCAAGGGAAACACGCTATAGTCATTGCACAATCACGGAGGACGCATTTTACTTCAAATATCTTGAAACAATTACTGAAAATACGTGTATGGCAAAACTGCAGTTGAATGGAACAAACCGTTTTTGGATATTACAGACTTCTCACCAGTAGGCAAGTCCAAATCACAGCGACGGAACACATGTCTTATAAGGGGGGTGGGGTGCGTATGCCAGTAGTTAAGCCTCAATTTGAGAATACGTATGAAAATGAACCAATAACATTGCAGCAGGGTGATTCATCAATCGTTTTTTGTTTACTTCAGCTGACTAAACACACGTGAAGATGTTGTAATTGACCCTAATGAAGTCTGAGGACAGTGATTAGCTGGAGTCAGCCATAGCCGGAGCCTGTTATCAGATCTGTCTACTGACTGGACCTTCTGGCCAATCAAGCAAGTGGCATTGTTTTCTGAATGTCTGCTAATTAGGCTGTGTAATATTATGTAATTGAAATGCTTAAGACGTCAGGCCTTTGAGGAATTCACACCCTAATGTGACTTTTTGTTGATGTTTACCTTTGTAAATAGGGCACAAGGTCAAAAAATAAATACAAATTTGAATGTAACGTAACAACTGGCTGTATTGAATTTTCTTATAAAACACATATTTGACTTTCTGGAAAACTTTATTAGGAGTTCATAGTGCCACCTGAGAACATTGTGCTGGATTACAAATTGTCCAACGGCGAAGTGCTGATTTTTATGGTGCCTTGCCAAGTTTGGTGGCACCTTTGAAATGTGCATAAAACACAAACACCTGGAGGGATTACAAAAAATAAAATTGCACAGTGCTTGTAACATTGGTGCCTATAAAGTGTGTTGTTTTCAACATTTTCTCAAAAATTGCCATACCTAATTAAAGTCCCTAGCAAGGGAAACACGCTATAGTCATTGCACAATCACGGAGGACGCATTTTACTTCAAATATCTTGAAACAATTACTGAAAATACGTGTATGGCAAAACTGCAGTTGAATGGAACAAACCGTTTTTGGATATTACAGACTTCTCACCAGTAGGCAAGTCCAAATCACAGCGACGGAACACATGTCTTATAAGGGGGGTGGGGTGCGTATGCCAGTAGTTAAGCCTCAATTTGAGAATACGTATGAAAATGAACCAATAACATTGCAGCAGGGTGATTCATCAATCGTTTTTTGTTTACTTCAGCTGACTAAACACACGTGAAGATGTTGTAATTGACCCTAATGAAGTCTGAGGACAGTGATTAGCTGGAGTCAGCCATAGCCGGAGCCTGTTATCAGATCTGTCTACTGACTGGACCTTCTGGCCAATCAAGCAAGTGGCATTGTTTTCTGAATGTCTGCTAATTAGGCTGTGTAATATTATGTAATTGAAATGCTTAAGACGTCAGGCCTTTGAGGAATTCACACCCTAATGTGACTTTTTGTTGATGTTTACCTTTGTAAATAGGGCACAAGGTCAAAAAATAAATACAAATTTGAATGTAACGTAACAACTGGCTGTATTGAATTTTCTTATAAAACACATATTTGACTTTCTGGAAAACTTTATTAGGAGTTCATAGTGCCACCTGAGAACATTGTGCTGGATTACAAATTGTCCAACGGCGAAGTGCTGATTTTTATGGTGCCTTGCCAAGTTTGGTGGCACCTTTGAAATGTGCATAAAACACAAACACCTGGAGGGATTACAAAAAATAAAATTGCACAGTGCTTGTAACATTGGTGCCTATAAAGTGTGTTGTTTTCAACATTTTCTCAAAAATTGCCATACCTAATTAAAGTCCCTAGCAAGGGAAACACGCTATAGTCATTGCACAATCACGGAGGACGCATTTTACTTCAAATATCTTGAAACAATTACTGAAAATACGTGTATGGCAAAACTGCAGTTGAATGGAACAAACCGTTTTTGGATATTACAGACTTCTCACCAGTAGGCAAGTCCAAATCACAGCGACGGAACACATGTCTTATAAGGGGGGTGGGGTGCGTATGCCAGTAGTTAAGCCTCAATTTGAGAATACGTATGAAAATGAACCAATAACATTGCAGCAGGGTGATTCATCAATCGTTTTTTGTTTACTTCAGCTGACTAAACACACGTGAAGATGTTGTAATTGACCCTAATGAAGTCTGAGGACAGTGATTAGCTGGAGTCAGCCATAGCCGGAGCCTGTTATCAGATCTGTCTACTGACTGGACCTTCTGGCCAATCAAGCAAGTGGCATTGTTTTCTGAATGTCTGCTAATTAGGCTGTGTAATATTATGTAATTGAAATGCTTAAGACGTCAGGCCTTTGAGGAATTCACACCCTAATGTGACTTTTTGTTGATGTTTACCTTTGTAAATAGGGCACAAGGTCAAAAAATAAATACAAATTTGAATGTAACGTAACAACTGGCTGTATTGAATTTTCTTATAAAACACATATTTGACTTTCTGGAAAACTTTATTAGGAGTTCATAGTGCCACCTGAGAACATTGTGCTGGATTACAAATTGTCCAACGGCGAAGTGCTGATTTTTATGGTGCCTTGCCAAGTTTGGTGGCACCTTTGAAATGTGCATAAAACACAAACACCTGGAGGGATTACAAAAAATAAAATTGCACAGTGCTTGTAACATTGGTGCCTATAAAGTGTGTTGTTTTCAACATTTTCTCAAAAATTGCCATACCTAATTAAAGTCCCTAGCAAGGGAAACACGCTATAGTCATTGCACAATCACGGAGGACGCATTTTACTTCAAATATCTTGAAACAATTACTGAAAATACGTGTATGGCAAAACTGCAGTTGAATGGAACAAACCGTTTTTGGATATTACAGACTTCTCACCAGTAGGCAAGTCCAAATCACAGCGACGGAACACATGTCTTATAAGGGGGGTGGGGTGCGTATGCCAGTAGTTAAGCCTCAATTTGAGAATACGTATGAAAATGAACCAATAACATTGCAGCAGGGTGATTCATCAATCGTTTTTTGTTTACTTCAGCTGACTAAACACACGTGAAGATGTTGTAATTGACCCTAATGAAGTCTGAGGACAGTGATTAGCTGGAGTCAGCCATAGCCGGAGCCTGTTATCAGATCTGTCTACTGACTGGACCTTCTGGCCAATCAAGCAAGTGGCATTGTTTTCTGAATGTCTGCTAATTAGGCTGTGTAATATTATGTAATTGAAATGCTTAAGACGTCAGGCCTTTGAGGAATTCACACCCTAATGTGACTTTTTGTTGATGTTTACCTTTGTAAATAGGGCACAAGGTCAAAAAATAAATACAAATTTGAATGTAACGTAACAACTGGCTGTATTGAATTTTCTTATAAAACACATATTTGACTTTCTGGAAAACTTTATTAGGAGTTCATAGTGCCACCTGAGAACATTGTGCTGGATTACAAATTGTCCAACGGCGAAGTGCTGATTTTTATGGTGCCTTGCCAAGTTTGGTGGCACCTTTGAAATGTGCATAAAACACAAACACCTGGAGGGATTACAAAAAATAAAATTGCACAGTGCTTGTAACATTGGTGCCTATAAAGTGTGTTGTTTTCAACATTTTCTCAAAAATTGCCATACCTAATTAAAGTCCCTAGCAAGGGAAACACGCTATAGTCATTGCACAATCACGGAGGACGCATTTTACTTCAAATATCTTGAAACAATTACTGAAAATACGTGTATGGCAAAACTGCAGTTGAATGGAACAAACCGTTTTTGGATATTACAGACTTCTCACCAGTAGGCAAGTCCAAATCACAGCGACGGAACACATGTCTTATAAGGGGGGTGGGGTGCGTATGCCAGTAGTTAAGCCTCAATTTGAGAATACGTATGAAAATGAACCAATAACATTGCAGCAGGGTGATTCATCAATCGTTTTTTGTTTACTTCAGCTGACTAAACACACGTGAAGATGTTGTAATTGACCCTAATGAAGTCTGAGGACAGTGATTAGCTGGAGTCAGCCATAGCCGGAGCCTGTTATCAGATCTGTCTACTGACTGGACCTTCTGGCCAATCAAGCAAGTGGCATTGTTTTCTGAATGTCTGCTAATTAGGCTGTGTAATATTATGTAATTGAAATGCTTAAGACGTCAGGCCTTTGAGGAATTCACACCCTAATGTGACTTTTTGTTGATGTTTACCTTTGTAAATAGGGCACAAGGTCAAAAAATAAATACAAATTTGAATGTAACGTAACAACTGGCTGTATTGAATTTTCTTATAAAACACATATTTGACTTTCTGGAAAACTTTATTAGGAGTTCATAGTGCCACCTGAGAACATTGTGCTGGATTACAAATTGTCCAACGGCGAAGTGCTGATTTTTATGGTGCCTTGCCAAGTTTGGTGGCACCTTTGAAATGTGCATAAAACACAAACACCTGGAGGGATTACAAAAAATAAAATTGCACAGTGCTTGTAACATTGGTGCCTATAAAGTGTGTTGTTTTCAACATTTTCTCAAAAATTGCCATACCTAATTAAAGTCCCTAGCAAGGGAAACACGCTATAGTCATTGCACAATCACGGAGGACGCATTTTACTTCAAATATCTTGAAACAATTACTGAAAATACGTGTATGGCAAAACTGCAGTTGAATGGAACAAACCGTTTTTGGATATTACAGACTTCTCACCAGTAGGCAAGTCCAAATCACAGCGACGGAACACATGTCTTATAAGGGGGGTGGGGTGCGTATGCCAGTAGTTAAGCCTCAATTTGAGAATACGTATGAAAATGAACCAATAACATTGCAGCAGGGTGATTCATCAATCGTTTTTTGTTTACTTCAGCTGACTAAACACACGTGAAGATGTTGTAATTGACCCTAATGAAGTCTGAGGACAGTGATTAGCTGGAGTCAGCCATAGCCGGAGCCTGTTATCAGATCTGTCTACTGACTGGACCTTCTGGCCAATCAAGCAAGTGGCATTGTTTTCTGAATGTCTGCTAATTAGGCTGTGTAATATTATGTAATTGAAATGCTTAAGACGTCAGGCCTTTGAGGAATTCACACCCTAATGTGACTTTTTGTTGATGTTTACCTTTGTAAATAGGGCACAAGGTCAAAAAATAAATACAAATTTGAATGTAACGTAACAACTGGCTGTATTGAATTTTCTTATAAAACACATATTTGACTTTCTGGAAAACTTTATTAGGAGTTCATAGTGCCACCTGAGAACATTGTGCTGGATTACAAATTGTCCAACGGCGAAGTGCTGATTTTTATGGTGCCTTGCCAAGTTTGGTGGCACCTTTGAAATGTGCATAAAACACAAACACCTGGAGGGATTACAAAAAATAAAATTGCACAGTGCTTGTAACATTGGTGCCTATAAAGTGTGTTGTTTTCAACATTTTCTCAAAAATTGCCATACCTAATTAAAGTCCCTAGCAAGGGAAACACGCTATAGTCATTGCACAATCACGGAGGACGCATTTTACTTCAAATATCTTGAAACAATTACTGAAAATACGTGTATGGCAAAACTGCAGTTGAATGGAACAAACCGTTTTTGGATATTACAGACTTCTCACCAGTAGGCAAGTCCAAATCACAGCGACGGAACACATGTCTTATAAGGGGGGTGGGGTGCGTATGCCAGTAGTTAAGCCTCAATTTGAGAATACGTATGAAAATGAACCAATAACATTGCAGCAGGGTGATTCATCAATCGTTTTTTGTTTACTTCAGCTGACTAAACACACGTGAAGATGTTGTAATTGACCCTAATGAAGTCTGAGGACAGTGATTAGCTGGAGTCAGCCATAGCCGGAGCCTGTTATCAGATCTGTCTACTGACTGGACCTTCTGGCCAATCAAGCAAGTGGCATTGTTTTCTGAATGTCTGCTAATTAGGCTGTGTAATATTATGTAATTGAAATGCTTAAGACGTCAGGCCTTTGAGGAATTCACACCCTAATGTGACTTTTTGTTGATGTTTACCTTTGTAAATAGGGCACAAGGTCAAAAAATAAATACAAATTTGAATGTAACGTAACAACTGGCTGTATTGAATTTTCTTATAAAACACATATTTGACTTTCTGGAAAACTTTATTAGGAGTTCATAGTGCCACCTGAGAACATTGTGCTGGATTACAAATTGTCCAACGGCGAAGTGCTGATTTTTATGGTGCCTTGCCAAGTTTGGTGGCACCTTTGAAATGTGCATAAAACACAAACACCTGGAGGGATTACAAAAAATAAAATTGCACAGTGCTTGTAACATTGGTGCCTATAAAGTGTGTTGTTTTCAACATTTTCTCAAAAATTGCCATACCTAATTAAAGTCCCTAGCAAGGGAAACACGCTATAGTCATTGCACAATCACGGAGGACGCATTTTACTTCAAATATCTTGAAACAATTACTGAAAATACGTGTATGGCAAAACTGCAGTTGAATGGAACAAACCGTTTTTGGATATTACAGACTTCTCACCAGTAGGCAAGTCCAAATCACAGCGACGGAACACATGTCTTATAAGGGGGGTGGGGTGCGTATGCCAGTAGTTAAGCCTCAATTTGAGAATACGTATGAAAATGAACCAATAACATTGCAGCAGGGTGATTCATCAATCGTTTTTTGTTTACTTCAGCTGACTAAACACACGTGAAGATGTTGTAATTGACCCTAATGAAGTCTGAGGACAGTGATTAGCTGGAGTCAGCCATAGCCGGAGCCTGTTATCAGATCTGTCTACTGACTGGACCTTCTGGCCAATCAAGCAAGTGGCATTGTTTTCTGAATGTCTGCTAATTAGGCTGTGTAATATTATGTAATTGAAATGCTTAAGACGTCAGGCCTTTGAGGAATTCACACCCTAATGTGACTTTTTGTTGATGTTTACCTTTGTAAATAGGGCACAAGGTCAAAAAATAAATACAAATTTGAATGTAACGTAACAACTGGCTGTATTGAATTTTCTTATAAAACACATATTTGACTTTCTGGAAAACTTTATTAGGAGTTCATAGTGCCACCTGAGAACATTGTGCTGGATTACAAATTGTCCAACGGCGAAGTGCTGATTTTTATGGTGCCTTGCCAAGTTTGGTGGCACCTTTGAAATGTGCATAAAACACAAACACCTGGAGGGATTACAAAAAATAAAATTGCACAGTGCTTGTAACATTGGTGCCTATAAAGTGTGTTGTTTTCAACATTTTCTCAAAAATTGCCATACCTAATTAAAGTCCCTAGCAAGGGAAACACGCTATAGTCATTGCACAATCACGGAGGACGCATTTTACTTCAAATATCTTGAAACAATTACTGAAAATACGTGTATGGCAAAACTGCAGTTGAATGGAACAAACCGTTTTTGGATATTACAGACTTCTCACCAGTAGGCAAGTCCAAATCACAGCGACGGAACACATGTCTTATAAGGGGGGTGGGGTGCGTATGCCAGTAGTTAAGCCTCAATTTGAGAATACGTATGAAAATGAACCAATAACATTGCAGCAGGGTGATTCATCAATCGTTTTTTGTTTACTTCAGCTGACTAAACACACGTGAAGATGTTGTAATTGACCCTAATGAAGTCTGAGGACAGTGATTAGCTGGAGTCAGCCATAGCCGGAGCCTGTTATCAGATCTGTCTACTGACTGGACCTTCTGGCCAATCAAGCAAGTGGCATTGTTTTCTGAATGTCTGCTAATTAGGCTGTGTAATATTATGTAATTGAAATGCTTAAGACGTCAGGCCTTTGAGGAATTCACACCCTAATGTGACTTTTTGTTGATGTTTACCTTTGTAAATAGGGCACAAGGTCAAAAAATAAATACAAATTTGAATGTAACGTAACAACTGGCTGTATTGAATTTTCTTATAAAACACATATTTGACTTTCTGGAAAACTTTATTAGGAGTTCATAGTGCCACCTGAGAACATTGTGCTGGATTACAAATTGTCCAACGGCGAAGTGCTGATTTTTATGGTGCCTTGCCAAGTTTGGTGGCACCTTTGAAATGTGCATAAAACACAAACACCTGGAGGGATTACAAAAAATAAAATTGCACAGTGCTTGTAACATTGGTGCCTATAAAGTGTGTTGTTTTCAACATTTTCTCAAAAATTGCCATACCTAATTAAAGTCCCTAGCAAGGGAAACACGCTATAGTCATTGCACAATCACGGAGGACGCATTTTACTTCAAATATCTTGAAACAATTACTGAAAATACGTGTATGGCAAAACTGCAGTTGAATGGAACAAACCGTTTTTGGATATTACAGACTTCTCACCAGTAGGCAAGTCCAAATCACAGCGACGGAACACATGTCTTATAAGGGGGGTGGGGTGCGTATGCCAGTAGTTAAGCCTCAATTTGAGAATACGTATGAAAATGAACCAATAACATTGCAGCAGGGTGATTCATCAATCGTTTTTTGTTTACTTCAGCTGACTAAACACACGTGAAGATGTTGTAATTGACCCTAATGAAGTCTGAGGACAGTGATTAGCTGGAGTCAGCCATAGCCGGAGCCTGTTATCAGATCTGTCTACTGACTGGACCTTCTGGCCAATCAAGCAAGTGGCATTGTTTTCTGAATGTCTGCTAATTAGGCTGTGTAATATTATGTAATTGAAATGCTTAAGACGTCAGGCCTTTGAGGAATTCACACCCTAATGTGACTTTTTGTTGATGTTTACCTTTGTAAATAGGGCACAAGGTCAAAAAATAAATACAAATTTGAATGTAACGTAACAACTGGCTGTATTGAATTTTCTTATAAAACACATATTTGACTTTCTGGAAAACTTTATTAGGAGTTCATAGTGCCACCTGAGAACATTGTGCTGGATTACAAATTGTCCAACGGCGAAGTGCTGATTTTTATGGTGCCTTGCCAAGTTTGGTGGCACCTTTGAAATGTGCATAAAACACAAACACCTGGAGGGATTACAAAAAATAAAATTGCACAGTGCTTGTAACATTGGTGCCTATAAAGTGTGTTGTTTTCAACATTTTCTCAAAAATTGCCATACCTAATTAAAGTCCCTAGCAAGGGAAACACGCTATAGTCATTGCACAATCACGGAGGACGCATTTTACTTCAAATATCTTGAAACAATTACTGAAAATACGTGTATGGCAAAACTGCAGTTGAATGGAACAAACCGTTTTTGGATATTACAGACTTCTCACCAGTAGGCAAGTCCAAATCACAGCGACGGAACACATGTCTTATAAGGGGGGTGGGGTGCGTATGCCAGTAGTTAAGCCTCAATTTGAGAATACGTATGAAAATGAACCAATAACATTGCAGCAGGGTGATTCATCAATCGTTTTTTGTTTACTTCAGCTGACTAAACACACGTGAAGATGTTGTAATTGACCCTAATGAAGTCTGAGGACAGTGATTAGCTGGAGTCAGCCATAGCCGGAGCCTGTTATCAGATCTGTCTACTGACTGGACCTTCTGGCCAATCAAGCAAGTGGCATTGTTTTCTGAATGTCTGCTAATTAGGCTGTGTAATATTATGTAATTGAAATGCTTAAGACGTCAGGCCTTTGAGGAATTCACACCCTAATGTGACTTTTTGTTGATGTTTACCTTTGTAAATAGGGCACAAGGTCAAAAAATAAATACAAATTTGAATGTAACGTAACAACTGGCTGTATTGAATTTTCTTATAAAACACATATTTGACTTTCTGGAAAACTTTATTAGGAGTTCATAGTGCCACCTGAGAACATTGTGCTGGATTACAAATTGTCCAACGGCGAAGTGCTGATTTTTATGGTGCCTTGCCAAGTTTGGTGGCACCTTTGAAATGTGCATAAAACACAAACACCTGGAGGGATTACAAAAAATAAAATTGCACAGTGCTTGTAACATTGGTGCCTATAAAGTGTGTTGTTTTCAACATTTTCTCAAAAATTGCCATACCTATTTGGGGTCAGCACACTGTTGGACTTCCTGCTTGATTACAGACGAAACAAAGTGCAGTATATTTTTGAGAAATGACTTTTTATAATATTCACTTGCTCTGACATAAGTGCACTTGACTAGTCAGATTTCTAGATGTGATTGTTGAAGCTGTTGACAGTAAAATGGTGTCTTTTTAGCTGATTTTACTAAGCGGAAGGGTATCTGGCAGCAATTTGGCTAGTTGACACTTTAGCTGGAATACTGCCTGCATCCAGTTGTAAATATTGACGGGTGTCATACATACAGGCATTTTGCAAGAGCTAGAGATATGAGATTTTGACTAAACTCGACCAGCATGTCAATGAGATGATAATAACAGCAGGTGAGAAGTTTAAGAAACTTTATAGGTCACGTTTTCTTATAATCACACAAAACATTAACATGGTCGCCAATGGGAAACCTGACAGTGTGCTGACCCCAATTAAAGTCCCTAGCAAGGGAAACACGCTATAGTCATTGCACAATCACGGAGGACGCATTTTACTTCAAATATCTTGAAACAATTACTGAAAATACGTGTATGGCAAAACTGCAGTTGAATGGAACAAACCGTTTTTGGATATTACAGACTTCTCACCAGTAGGCAAGTCCAAATCACAGCGACGGAACACATGTCTTATAAGGGGGGTGGGGTGCGTATGCCAGTAGTTAAGCCTCAATTTGAGAATACGTATGAAAATGAACCAATAACATTGCAGCAGGGTGATTCATCAATCGTTTTTTGTTTACTTCAGCTGACTAAACACACGTGAAGATGTTGTAATTGACCCTAATGAAGTCTGAGGACAGTGATTAGCTGGAGTCAGCCATAGCCGGAGCCTGTTATCAGATCTGTCTACTGACTGGACCTTCTGGCCAATCAAGCAAGTGGCATTGTTTTCTGAATGTCTGCTAATTAGGCTGTGTAATATTATGTAATTGAAATGCTTAAGACGTCAGGCCTTTGAGGAATTCACACCCTAATGTGACTTTTTGTTGATGTTTACCTTTGTAAATAGGGCACAAGGTCAAAAAATAAATACAAATTTGAATGTAACGTAACAACTGGCTGTATTGAATTTTCTTATAAAACACATATTTGACTTTCTGGAAAACTTTATTAGGAGTTCATAGTGCCACCTGAGAACATTGTGCTGGATTACAAATTGTCCAACGGCGAAGTGCTGATTTTTATGGTGCCTTGCCAAGTTTGGTGGCACCTTTGAAATGTGCATAAAACACAAACACCTGGAGGGATTACAAAAAATAAAATTGCACAGTGCTTGTAACATTGGTGCCTATAAAGTGTGTTGTTTTCAAAATTTTCTCAAAAATTGCCATACCTAATTAAAGTCCCTAGCAAGGGAAACACGCTATAGTCATTGCACAATCACGGAGGACGCATTTTACTTCAAATATCTTGAAACAATTACTGAAAATACGTGTATGGCAAAACTGCAGTTGAATGGAACAAACCGTTTTTGGATATTACAGACTTCTCACCAGTAGGCAAGTCCAAATCACAGCGACGGAACACATGTCTTATAAGGGGGGTGGGGTGCGTATGCCAGTAGTTAAGCCTCAATTTGAGAATACGTATGAAAATGAACCAATAACATTGCAGCAGGGTGATTCATCAATCGTTTTTTGTTTACTTCAGCTGACTAAACACACGTGAAGATGTTGTAATTGACCCTAATGAAGTCTGAGGACAGTGATTAGCTGGAGTCAGCCATAGCCGGAGCCTGTTATCAGATCTGTCTACTGACTGGACCTTCTGGCCAATCAAGCAAGTGGCATTGTTTTCTGAATGTCTGCTAATTAGGCTGTGTAATATTATGTAATTGAAATGCTTAAGACGTCAGGCCTTTGAGGAATTCACACCCTAATGTGACTTTTTGTTGATGTTTACCTTTGTAAATAGGGCACAAGGTCAAAAAATAAATACAAATTTGAATGTAACGTAACAACTGGCTGTATTGAATTTTCTTATAAAACACATATTTGACTTTCTGGAAAACTTTATTAGGAGTTCATAGTGCCACCTGAGAACATTGTGCTGGATTACAAATTGTCCAACGGCGAAGTGCTGATTTTTATGGTGCCTTGCCAAGTTTGGTGGCACCTTTGAAATGTGCATAAAACACAAACACCTGGAGGGATTACAAAAAATAAAATTGCACAGTGCTTGTAACATTGGTGCCTATAAAGTGTGTTGTTTTCAACATTTTCTCAAAAATTGCCATACCTAATTAAAGTCCCTAGCAAGGGAAACACGCTATAGTCATTGCACAATCACGGAGGACGCATTTTACTTCAAATATCTTGAAACAATTACTGAAAATACGTGTATGGCAAAACTGCAGTTGAATGGAACAAACCGTTTTTGGATATTACAGACTTCTCACCAGTAGGCAAGTCCAAATCACAGCGACGGAACACATGTCTTATAAGGGGGGTGGGGTGCGTATGCCAGTAGTTAAGCCTCAATTTGAGAATACGTATGAAAATGAACCAATAACATTGCAGCAGGGTGATTCATCAATCGTTTTTTGTTTACTTCAGCTGACTAAACACACGTGAAGATGTTGTAATTGACCCTAATGAAGTCTGAGGACAGTGATTAGCTGGAGTCAGCCATAGCCGGAGCCTGTTATCAGATCTGTCTACTGACTGGACCTTCTGGCCAATCAAGCAAGTGGCATTGTTTTCTGAATGTCTGCTAATTAGGCTGTGTAATATTATGTAATTGAAATGCTTAAGACGTCAGGCCTTTGAGGAATTCACACCCTAATGTGACTTTTTGTTGATGTTTACCTTTGTAAATAGGGCACAAGGTCAAAAAATAAATACAAATTTGAATGTAACGTAACAACTGGCTGTATTGAATTTTCTTATAAAACACATATTTGACTTTCTGGAAAACTTTATTAGGAGTTCATAGTGCCACCTGAGAACATTGTGCTGGATTACAAATTGTCCAACGGCGAAGTGCTGATTTTTATGGTGCCTTGCCAAGTTTGGTGGCACCTTTGAAATGTGCATAAAACACAAACACCTGGAGGGATTACAAAAAATAAAATTGCACAGTGCTTGTAACATTGGTGCCTATAAAGTGTGTTGTTTTCAACATTTTCTCAAAAATTGCCATACCTAATTAAAGTCCCTAGCAAGGGAAACACGCTATAGTCATTGCACAATCACGGAGGACGCATTTTACTTCAAATATCTTGAAACAATTACTGAAAATACGTGTATGGCAAAACTGCAGTTGAATGGAACAAACCGTTTTTGGATATTACAGACTTCTCACCAGTAGGCAAGTCCAAATCACAGCGACGGAACACATGTCTTATAAGGGGGGTGGGGTGCGTATGCCAGTAGTTAAGCCTCAATTTGAGAATACGTATGAAAATGAACCAATAACATTGCAGCAGGGTGATTCATCAATCGTTTTTTGTTTACTTCAGCTGACTAAACACACGTGAAGATGTTGTAATTGACCCTAATGAAGTCTGAGGACAGTGATTAGCTGGAGTCAGCCATAGCCGGAGCCTGTTATCAGATCTGTCTACTGACTGGACCTTCTGGCCAATCAAGCAAGTGGCATTGTTTTCTGAATGTCTGCTAATTAGGCTGTGTAATATTATGTAATTGAAATGCTTAAGACGTCAGGCCTTTGAGGAATTCACACCCTAATGTGACTTTTTGTTGATGTTTACCTTTGTAAATAGGGCACAAGGTCAAAAAATAAATACAAATTTGAATGTAACGTAACAACTGGCTGTATTGAATTTTCTTATAAAACACATATTTGACTTTCTGGAAAACTTTATTAGGAGTTCATAGTGCCACCTGAGAACATTGTGCTGGATTACAAATTGTCCAACGGCGAAGTGCTGATTTTTATGGTGCCTTGCCAAGTTTGGTGGCACCTTTGAAATGTGCATAAAACACAAACACCTGGAGGGATTACAAAAAATAAAATTGCACAGTGCTTGTAACATTGGTGCCTATAAAGTGTGTTGTTTTCAACATTTTCTCAAAAATTGCCATACCTAATTAAAGTCCCTAGCAAGGGAAACACGCTATAGTCATTGCACAATCACGGAGGACGCATTTTACTTCAAATATCTTGAAACAATTACTGAAAATACGTGTATGGCAAAACTGCAGTTGAATGGAACAAACCGTTTTTGGATATTACAGACTTCTCACCAGTAGGCAAGTCCAAATCACAGCGACGGAACACATGTCTTATAAGGGGGGTGGGGTGCGTATGCCAGTAGTTAAGCCTCAATTTGAGAATACGTATGAAAATGAACCAATAACATTGCAGCAGGGTGATTCATCAATCGTTTTTTGTTTACTTCAGCTGACTAAACACACGTGAAGATGTTGTAATTGACCCTAATGAAGTCTGAGGACAGTGATTAGCTGGAGTCAGCCATAGCCGGAGCCTGTTATCAGATCTGTCTACTGACTGGACCTTCTGGCCAATCAAGCAAGTGGCATTGTTTTCTGAATGTCTGCTAATTAGGCTGTGTAATATTATGTAATTGAAATGCTTAAGACGTCAGGCCTTTGAGGAATTCACACCCTAATGTGACTTTTTGTTGATGTTTACCTTTGTAAATAGGGCACAAGGTCAAAAAATAAATACAAATTTGAATGTAACGTAACAACTGGCTGTATTGAATTTTCTTATAAAACACATATTTGACTTTCTGGAAAACTTTATTAGGAGTTCATAGTGCCACCTGAGAACATTGTGCTGGATTACAAATTGTCCAACGGCGAAGTGCTGATTTTTATGGTGCCTTGCCAAGTTTGGTGGCACCTTTGAAATGTGCATAAAACACAAACACCTGGAGGGATTACAAAAAATAAAATTGCACAGTGCTTGTAACATTGGTGCCTATAAAGTGTGTTGTTTTCAACATTTTCTCAAAAATTGCCATACCTAATTAAAGTCCCTAGCAAGGGAAACACGCTATAGTCATTGCACAATCACGGAGGACGCATTTTACTTCAAATATCTTGAAACAATTACTGAAAATACGTGTATGGCAAAACTGCAGTTGAATGGAACAAACCGTTTTTGGATATTACAGACTTCTCACCAGTAGGCAAGTCCAAATCACAGCGACGGAACACATGTCTTATAAGGGGGGTGGGGTGCGTATGCCAGTAGTTAAGCCTCAATTTGAGAATACGTATGAAAATGAACCAATAACATTGCAGCAGGGTGATTCATCAATCGTTTTTTGTTTACTTCAGCTGACTAAACACACGTGAAGATGTTGTAATTGACCCTAATGAAGTCTGAGGACAGTGATTAGCTGGAGTCAGCCATAGCCGGAGCCTGTTATCAGATCTGTCTACTGACTGGACCTTCTGGCCAATCAAGCAAGTGGCATTGTTTTCTGAATGTCTGCTAATTAGGCTGTGTAATATTATGTAATTGAAATGCTTAAGACGTCAGGCCTTTGAGGAATTCACACCCTAATGTGACTTTTTGTTGATGTTTACCTTTGTAAATAGGGCACAAGGTCAAAAAATAAATACAAATTTGAATGTAACGTAACAACTGGCTGTATTGAATTTTCTTATAAAACACATATTTGACTTTCTGGAAAACTTTATTAGGAGTTCATAGTGCCACCTGAGAACATTGTGCTGGATTACAAATTGTCCAACGGCGAAGTGCTGATTTTTATGGTGCCTTGCCAAGTTTGGTGGCACCTTTGAAATGTGCATAAAACACAAACACCTGGAGGGATTACAAAAAATAAAATTGCACAGTGCTTGTAACATTGGTGCCTATAAAGTGTGTTGTTTTCAACATTTTCTCAAAAATTGCCATACCTAATTAAAGTCCCTAGCAAGGGAAACACGCTATAGTCATTGCACAATCACGGAGGACGCATTTTACTTCAAATATCTTGAAACAATTACTGAAAATACGTGTATGGCAAAACTGCAGTTGAATGGAACAAACCGTTTTTGGATATTACAGACTTCTCACCAGTAGGCAAGTCCAAATCACAGCGACGGAACACATGTCTTATAAGGGGGGTGGGGTGCGTATGCCAGTAGTTAAGCCTCAATTTGAGAATACGTATGAAAATGAACCAATAACATTGCAGCAGGGTGATTCATCAATCGTTTTTTGTTTACTTCAGCTGACTAAACACACGTGAAGATGTTGTAATTGACCCTAATGAAGTCTGAGGACAGTGATTAGCTGGAGTCAGCCATAGCCGGAGCCTGTTATCAGATCTGTCTACTGACTGGACCTTCTGGCCAATCAAGCAAGTGGCATTGTTTTCTGAATGTCTGCTAATTAGGCTGTGTAATATTATGTAATTGAAATGCTTAAGACGTCAGGCCTTTGAGGAATTCACACCCTAATGTGACTTTTTGTTGATGTTTACCTTTGTAAATAGGGCACAAGGTCAAAAAATAAATACAAATTTGAATGTAACGTAACAACTGGCTGTATTGAATTTTCTTATAAAACACATATTTTACTTTCTGGAAAACTTTATTAGGAGTTCATAGTGCCACCTGAGAACATTGTGCTGGATTACAAATTGTCCAACGGCGAAGTGCTGATTTTTATGGTGCCTTGCCAAGTTTGGTGGCACCTTTGAAATGTGCATAAAACACAAACACCTGGAGGGATTACAAAAAATAAAATTGCACAGTGCTTGTAACATTGGTGCCTATAAAGTGTGTTGT
Organism: Escarpia spicata; assembly: GCA_963995525.1. Lineage (NCBI taxonomy): Eukaryota > Metazoa > Annelida > Polychaeta > Sabellida > Siboglinidae > Escarpia > Escarpia spicata. Next base: position 41,612 of record CAXEFP010000965.1, on the reverse strand, counting down.
TTTCAACATTTTCTCAAAAATTGCCATACCTAATTAAAGTCCCTAGCAAGGGAAACACGCTATAGTCATTGCACAATCACGGAGGACGCATTTTACTTCAAATATCTTGAAACAATTACTGAAAATACGTGTATGGCAAAACTGCAGTTGAATGGAACAAACCGTTTTTGGATATTACAGACTTCTCACCAGTAGGCAAGTCCAAATCACAGCGACGGAACACATGTCTTATAAGGGGGGTGGGGTGCGTATGCCAGTAGTTAAGCCTCAATTTGAGAATACGTATGAAAATGAACCAATAACATTGCAGCAGGGTGATTCATCAATCGTTTTTTGTTTACTTCAGCTGACTAAACACACGTGAAGATGTTGTAATTGACCCTAATGAAGTCTGAGGACAGTGATTAGCTGGAGTCAGCCATAGCCGGAGCCTGTTATCAGATCTGTCTACTGACTGGACCTTCTGGCCAATCAAGCAAGTGGCATTGTTTTCTGAATGTCTGCTAATTAGGCTGTGTAATATTATGTAATTGAAATGCTTAAGACGTCAGGCCTTTGAGGAATTCACACCCTAATGTGACTTTTTGTTGATGTTTACCTTTGTAAATAGGGCACAAGGTCAAAAAATAAATACAAATTTGAATGTAACGTAACAACTGGCTGTATTGAATTTTCTTATAAAACACATATTTGACTTTCTGGAAAACTTTATTAGGAGTTCATAGTGCCACCTGAGAACATTGTGCTGGATTACAAATTGTCCAACGGCGAAGTGCTGATTTTTATGGTGCCTTGCCAAGTTTGGTGGCACCTTTGAAATGTGCATAAAACACAAACACCTGGAGGGATTACAAAAAATAAAATTGCACAGTGCTTGTAACATTGGTGCCTATAAAGTGTGTTGTTTTCAACATTTTCTCAAAAATTGCCATACCTAATTAAAGTCCCTAGCAAGGGAAACACGCTATAGTCATTGCACAATCACGGAGGACGCATTTTACTTCAAATATCTTGAAACAATTACTGAAAATACGTGTATGGCAAAACTGCAGTTGAATGGAACAAACCGTTTTTGGATATTACAGACTTCTCACCAGTAGGCAAGTCCAAATCACAGCGACGGAACACATGTCTTATAAGGGGGGTGGGGTGCGTATGCCAGTAGTTAAGCCTCAATTTGAGAATACGTATGAAAATGAACCAATAACATTGCAGCAGGGTGATTCATCAATCGTTTTTTGTTTACTTCAGCTGACTAAACACACGTGAAGATGTTGTAATTGACCCTAATGAAGTCTGAGGACAGTGATTAGCTGGAGTCAGCCATAGCCGGAGCCTGTTATCAGATCTGTCTACTGACTGGACCTTCTGGCCAATCAAGCAAGTGGCATTGTTTTCTGAATGTCTGCTAATTAGGCTGTGTAATATTATGTAATTGAAATGCTTAAGACGTCAGGCCTTTGAGGAATTCACACCCTAATGTGACTTTTTGTTGATGTTTACCTTTGTAAATAGGGCACAAGGTCAAAAAATAAATACAAATTTGAATGTAACGTAACAACTGGCTGTATTGAATTTTCTTATAAAACACATATTTGACTTTCTGGAAAACTTTATTAGGAGTTCATAGTGCCACCTGAGAACATTGTGCTGGATTACAAATTGTCCAACGGCGAAGTGCTGATTTTTATGGTGCCTTGCCAAGTTTGGTGGCACCTTTGAAATGTGCATAAAACACAAACACCTGGAGGGATTACAAAAAATAAAATTGCACAGTGCTTGTAACATTGGTGCCTATAAAGTGTGTTGTTTTCAACATTTTCTCAAAAATTGCCATACCTATTTGGGGTCAGCACACTGTTGGACTTCCTGCTTGATTACAGACGAAACAAAGTGCAGTATATTTTTGAGAAATGACTTTTTATAATATTCACTTGCTCTGACATAAGTGCACTTGACTAGTCAGATTTCTAGATGTGATTGTTGAAGCTGTTGACAGTAAAATGGTGTCTTTTTAGCTGATTTTACTAAGCGGAAGGGTATCTGGCAGCAATTTGGCTAGTTGACACTTTAGCTGGAATACTGCCTGCATCCAGTTGTAAATATTGACGGGTGTCATACATACAGGCATTTTGCAAGAGCTAGAGATATGAGATTTTGACTAAACTCGACCAGCATGTCAATGAGATGATAATAACAGCAGGTGAGAAGTTTAAGAAACTTTATAGGTCACGTTTTCTTATAATCACACAAAACATTAACATGGTCGCCAATGGGAAACCTGACAGTGTGCTGACCCCAATTAAAGTCCCTAGCAAGGGAAACACGCTATAGTCATTGCACAATCACGGAGGACGCATTTTACTTCAAATATCTTGAAACAATTACTGAAAATACGTGTATGGCAAAACTGCAGTTGAATGGAACAAACCGTTTTTGGATATTACAGACTTCTCACCAGTAGGCAAGTCCAAATCACAGCGACGGAACACATGTCTTATAAGGGGGGTGGGGTGCGTATGCCAGTAGTTAAGCCTCAATTTGAGAATACGTATGAAAATGAACCAATAACATTGCAGCAGGGTGATTCATCAATCGTTTTTTGTTTACTTCAGCTGACTAAACACACGTGAAGATGTTGTAATTGACCCTAATGAAGTCTGAGGACAGTGATTAGCTGGAGTCAGCCATAGCCGGAGCCTGTTATCAGATCTGTCTACTGACTGGACCTTCTGGCCAATCAAGCAAGTGGCATTGTTTTCTGAATGTCTGCTAATTAGGCTGTGTAATATTATGTAATTGAAATGCTTAAGACGTCAGGCCTTTGAGGAATTCACACCCTAATGTGACTTTTTGTTGATGTTTACCTTTGTAAATAGGGCACAAGGTCAAAAAATAAATACAAATTTGAATGTAACGTAACAACTGGCTGTATTGAATTTTCTTATAAAACACATATTTGACTTTCTGGAAAACTTTATTAGGAGTTCATAGTGCCACCTGAGAACATTGTGCTGGATTACAAATTGTCCAACGGCGAAGTGCTGATTTTTATGGTGCCTTGCCAAGTTTGGTGGCACCTTTGAAATGTGCATAAAACACAAACACCTGGAGGGATTACAAAAAATAAAATTGCACAGTGCTTGTAACATTGGTGCCTATAAAGTGTGTTGTTTTCAACATTTTCTCAAAAATTGCCATACCTAATTAAAGTCCCTAGCAAGGGAAACACGCTATAGTCATTGCACAATCACGGAGGACGCATTTTACTTCAAATATCTTGAAACAATTACTGAAAATACGTGTATGGCAAAACTGCAGTTGAATGGAACAAACCGTTTTTGGATATTACAGACTTCTCACCAGTAGGCAAGTCCAAATCACAGCGACGGAACACATGTCTTATAAGGGGGGTGGGGTGCGTATGCCAGTAGTTAAGCCTCAATTTGAGAATACGTATGAAAATGAACCAATAACATTGCAGCAGGGTGATTCATCAATCGTTTTTTGTTTACTTCAGCTGACTAAACACACGTGAAGATGTTGTAATTGACCCTAATGAAGTCTGAGGACAGTGATTAGCTGGAGTCAGCCATAGCCGGAGCCTGTTATCAGATCTGTCTACTGACTGGACCTTCTGGCCAATCAAGCAAGTGGCATTGTTTTCTGAATGTCTGCTAATTAGGCTGTGTAATATTATGTAATTGAAATGCTTAAGACGTCAGGCCTTTGAGGAATTCACACCCTAATGTGACTTTTTGTTGATGTTTACCTTTGTAAATAGGGCACAAGGTCAAAAAATAAATACAAATTTGAATGTAACGTAACAACTGGCTGTATTGAATTTTCTTATAAAACACATATTTGACTTTCTGGAAAACTTTATTAGGAGTTCATAGTGCCACCTGAGAACATTGTGCTGGATTACAAATTGTCCAACGGCGAAGTGCTGATTTTTATGGTGCCTTGCCAAGTTTGGTGGCACCTTTGAAATGTGCATAAAACACAAACACCTGGAGGGATTACAAAAAATAAAATTGCACAGTGCTTGTAACATTGGTGCCTATAAAGTGTGTTGTTTTCAACATTTTCTCAAAAATTGCCATACCTAATTAAAGTCCCTAGCAAGGGAAACACGCTATAGTCATTGCACAATCACGGAGGACGCATTTTACTTCAAATATCTTGAAACAATTACTGAAAATACGTGTATGGCAAAACTGCAGTTGAATGGAACAAACCGTTTTTGGATATTACAGACTTCTCACCAGTAGGCAAGTCCAAATCACAGCGACGGAACACATGTCTTATAAGGGGGGTGGGGTGCGTATGCCAGTAGTTAAGCCTCAATTTGAGAATACGTATGAAAATGAACCAATAACATTGCAGCAGGGTGATTCATCAATCGTTTTTTGTTTACTTCAGCTGACTAAACACACGTGAAGATGTTGTAATTGACCCTAATGAAGTCTGAGGACAGTGATTAGCTGGAGTCAGCCATAGCCGGAGCCTGTTATCAGATCTGTCTACTGACTGGACCTTCTGGCCAATCAAGCAAGTGGCATTGTTTTCTGAATGTCTGCTAATTAGGCTGTGTAATATTATGTAATTGAAATGCTTAAGACGTCAGGCCTTTGAGGAATTCACACCCTAATGTGACTTTTTGTTGATGTTTACCTTTGTAAATAGGGCACAAGGTCAAAAAATAAATACAAATTTGAATGTAACGTAACAACTGGCTGTATTGAATTTTCTTATAAAACACATATTTGACTTTCTGGAAAACTTTATTAGGAGTTCATAGTGCCACCTGAGAACATTGTGCTGGATTACAAATTGTCCAACGGCGAAGTGCTGATTTTTATGGTGCCTTGCCAAGTTTGGTGGCACCTTTGAAATGTGCATAAAACACAAACACCTGGAGGGATTACAAAAAATAAAATTGCACAGTGCTTGTAACATTGGTGCCTATAAAGTGTGTTGTTTTCAACATTTTCTCAAAAATTGCCATACCTATTTGGGGTCAGCACACTGTTGGACTTCCTGCTTGATTACAGACGAAACAAAGTGCAGTATATTTTTGAGAAATGACTTTTTATAATATTCACTTGCTCTGACATAAGTGCACTTGACTAGTCAGATTTCTAGATGTGATTGTTGAAGCTGTTGACAGTAAAATGGTGTCTTTTTAGCTGATTTTACTAAGCGGAAGGGTATCTGGCAGCAATTTGGCTAGTTGACACTTTAGCTGGAATACTGCCTGCATCCAGTTGTAAATATTGACGGGTGTCATACATACAGGCATTTTGCAAGAGCTAGAGATATGAGATTTTGACTAAACTCGACCAGCATGTCAATGAGATGATAATAACAGCAGGTGAGAAGTTTAAGAAACTTTATAGGTCACGTTTTCTTATAATCACACAAAACATTAACATGGTCGCCAATGGGAAACCTGACAGTGTGCTGACCCCAATTAAAGTCCCTAGCAAGGGAAACACGCTATAGTCATTGCACAATCACGGAGGACGCATTTTACTTCAAATATCTTGAAACAATTACTGAAAATACGTGTATGGCAAAACTGCAGTTGAATGGAACAAACCGTTTTTGGATATTACAGACTTCTCACCAGTAGGCAAGTCCAAATCACAGCGACGGAACACATGTCTTATAAGGGGGGTGGGGTGCGTATGCCAGTAGTTAAGCCTCAATTTGAGAATACGTATGAAAATGAACCAATAACATTGCAGCAGGGTGATTCATCAATCGTTTTTTGTTTACTTCAGCTGACTAAACACACGTGAAGATGTTGTAATTGACCCTAATGAAGTCTGAGGACAGTGATTAGCTGGAGTCAGCCATAGCCGGAGCCTGTTATCAGATCTGTCTACTGACTGGACCTTCTGGCCAATCAAGCAAGTGGCATTGTTTTCTGAATGTCTGCTAATTAGGCTGTGTAATATTATGTAATTGAAATGCTTAAGACGTCAGGCCTTTGAGGAATTCACACCCTAATGTGACTTTTTGTTGATGTTTACCTTTGTAAATAGGGCACAAGGTCAAAAAATAAATACAAATTTGAATGTAACGTAACAACTGGCTGTATTGAATTTTCTTATAAAACACATATTTGACTTTCTGGAAAACTTTATTAGGAGTTCATAGTGCCACCTGAGAACATTGTGCTGGATTACAAATTGTCCAACGGCGAAGTGCTGATTTTTATGGTGCCTTGCCAAGTTTGGTGGCACCTTTGAAATGTGCATAAAACACAAACACCTGGAGGGATTACAAAAAATAAAATTGCACAGTGCTTGTAACATTGGTGCCTATAAAGTGTGTTGTTTTCAACATTTTCTCAAAAATTGCCATACCTAATTAAAGTCCCTAGCAAGGGAAACACGCTATAGTCATTGCACAATCACGGAGGACGCATTTTACTTCAAATATCTTGAAACAATTACTGAAAATACGTGTATGGCAAAACTGCAGTTGAATGGAACAAACCGTTTTTGGATATTACAGACTTCTCACCAGTAGGCAAGTCCAAATCACAGCGACGGAACACATGTCTTATAAGGGGGGTGGGGTGCGTATGCCAGTAGTTAAGCCTCAATTTGAGAATACGTATGAAAATGAACCAATAACATTGCAGCAGGGTGATTCATCAATCGTTTTTTGTTTACTTCAGCTGACTAAACACACGTGAAGATGTTGTAATTGACCCTAATGAAGTCTGAGGACAGTGATTAGCTGGAGTCAGCCATAGCCGGAGCCTGTTATCAGATCTGTCTACTGACTGGACCTTCTGGCCAATCAAGCAAGTGGCATTGTTTTCTGAATGTCTGCTAATTAGGCTGTGTAATATTATGTAATTGAAATGCTTAAGACGTCAGGCCTTTGAGGAATTCACACCCTAATGTGACTTTTTGTTGATGTTTACCTTTGTAAATAGGGCACAAGGTCAAAAAATAAATACAAATTTGAATGTAACGTAACAACTGGCTGTATTGAATTTTCTTATAAAACACATATTTGACTTTCTGGAAAACTTTATTAGGAGTTCATAGTGCCACCTGAGAACATTGTGCTGGATTACAAATTGTCCAACGGCGAAGTGCTGATTTTTATGGTGCCTTGCCAAGTTTGGTGGCACCTTTGAAATGTGCATAAAACACAAACACCTGGAGGGATTACAAAAAATAAAATTGCACAGTGCTTGTAACATTGGTGCCTATAAAGTGTGTTGTTTTCAACATTTTCTCAAAAATTGCCATACCTAATTAAAGTCCCTAGCAAGGGAAACACGCTATAGTCATTGCACAATCACGGAGGACGCATTTTACTTCAAATATCTTGAAACAATTACTGAAAATACGTGTATGGCAAAACTGCAGTTGAATGGAACAAACCGTTTTTGGATATTACAGACTTCTCACCAGTAGGCAAGTCCAAATCACAGCGACGGAACACATGTCTTATAAGGGGGGTGGGGTGCGTATGCCAGTAGTTAAGCCTCAATTTGAGAATACGTATGAAAATGAACCAATAACATTGCAGCAGGGTGATTCATCAATCGTTTTTTGTTTACTTCAGCTGACTAAACACACGTGAAGATGTTGTAATTGACCCTAATGAAGTCTGAGGACAGTGATTAGCTGGAGTCAGCCATAGCCGGAGCCTGTTATCAGATCTGTCTACTGACTGGACCTTCTGGCCAATCAAGCAAGTGGCATTGTTTTCTGAATGTCTGCTAATTAGGCTGTGTAATATTATGTAATTGAAATGCTTAAGACGTCAGGCCTTTGAGGAATTCACACCCTAATGTGACTTTTTGTTGATGTTTACCTTTGTAAATAGGGCACAAGGTCAAAAAATAAATACAAATTTGAATGTAACGTAACAACTGGCTGTATTGAATTTTCTTATAAAACACATATTTGACTTTCTGGAAAACTTTATTAGGAGTTCATAGTGCCACCTGAGAACATTGTGCTGGATTACAAATTGTCCAACGGCGAAGTGCTGATTTTTATGGTGCCTTGCCAAGTTTGGTGGCACCTTTGAAATGTGCATAAAACACAAACACCTGGAGGGATTACAAAAAATAAAATTGCACAGTGCTTGTAACATTGGTGCCTATAAAGTGTGTTGTTTTCAACATTTTCTCAAAAATTGCCATACCTAATTAAAGTCCCTAGCAAGGGAAACACGCTATAGTCATTGCACAATCACGGAGGACGCATTTTACTTCAAATATCTTGAAACAATTACTGAAAATACGTGTATGGCAAAACTGCAGTTGAATGGAACAAACCGTTTTTGGATATTACAGACTTCTCACCAGTAGGCAAGTCCAAATCACAGCGACGGAACACATGTCTTATAAGGGGGGTGGGGTGCGTATGCCAGTAGTTAAGCCTCAATTTGAGAATACGTATGAAAATGAACCAATAACATTGCAGCAGGGTGATTCATCAATCGTTTTTTGTTTACTTCAGCTGACTAAACACACGTGAAGATGTTGTAATTGACCCTAATGAAGTCTGAGGACAGTGATTAGCTGGAGTCAGCCATAGCCGGAGCCTGTTATCAGATCTGTCTACTGACTGGACCTTCTGGCCAATCAAGCAAGTGGCATTGTTTTCTGAATGTCTGCTAATTAGGCTGTGTAATATTATGTAATTGAAATGCTTAAGACGTCAGGCCTTTGAGGAATTCACACCCTAATGTGACTTTTTGTTGATGTTTACCTTTGTAAATAGGGCACAAGGTCAAAAAATAAATACAAATTTGAATGTAACGTAACAACTGGCTGTATTGAATTTTCTTATAAAACACATATTTGACTTTCTGGAAAACTTTATTAGGAGTTCATAGTGCCACCTGAGAACATTGTGCTGGATTACAAATTGTCCAACGGCGAAGTGCTGATTTTTATGGTGCCTTGCCAAGTTTGGTGGCACCTTTGAAATGTGCATAAAACACAAACACCTGGAGGGATTACAAAAAATAAAATTGCACAGTGCTTGTAACATTGGTGCCTATAAAGTGTGTTGTTTTCAACATTTTCTCAAAAATTGCCATACCTATTTGGGGTCAGCACACTGTTGGACTTCCTGCTTGATTACAGACGAAACAAAGTGCAGTATATTTTTGAGAAATGACTTTTTATAATATTCACTTGCTCTGACATAAGTGCACTTGACTAGTCAGATTTCTAGATGTGATTGTTGAAGCTGTTGACAGTAAAATGGTGTCTTTTTAGCTGATTTTACTAAGCGGAAGGGTATCTGGCAGCAATTTGGCTAGTTGACACTTTAGCTGGAATACTGCCTGCATCCAGTTGTAAATATTGACGGGTGTCATACATACAGGCATTTTGCAAGAGCTAGAGATATGAGATTTTGACTAAACTCGACCAGCATGTCAATGAGATGATAATAACAGCAGGTGAGAAGTTTAAGAAACTTTATAGGTCACGTTTTCTTATAATCACACAAAACATTAACATGGTCGCCAATGGGAAACCTGACAGTGTGCTGACCCCAATTAAAGTCCCTAGCAAGGGAAACACGCTATAGTCATTGCACAATCACGGAGGACGCATTTTACTTCAAATATCTTGAAACAATTACTGAAAATACGTGTATGGCAAAACTGCAGTTGAATGGAACAAACCGTTTTTGGATATTACAGACTTCTCACCAGTAGGCAAGTCCAAATCACAGCGACGGAACACATGTCTTATAAGGGGGGTGGGGTGCGTATGCCAGTAGTTAAGCCTCAATTTGAGAATACGTATGAAAATGAACCAATAACATTGCAGCAGGGTGATTCATCAATCGTTTTTTGTTTACTTCAGCTGACTAAACACACGTGAAGATGTTGTAATTGACCCTAATGAAGTCTGAGGACAGTGATTAGCTGGAGTCAGCCATAGCCGGAGTCTGTTATCAGATCTGTCTACTGACTGGACCTTCTGGCCAATCAAGCAAGTGGCATTGTTTTCTGAATGTCTGCTAATTAGGCTGTGTAATATTATGTAATTGAAATGCTTAAGACGTCAGGCCTTTGAGGAATTCACACCCTAATGTGACTTTTTGTTGATGTTTACCTTTGTAAATAGGGCACAAGGTCAAAAAATAAATACAAATTTGAATGTAACGTAACAACTGGCTGTATTGAATTTTCTTATAAAACACATATTTGACTTTCTGGAAAACTTTATTAGGAGTTCATAGTGCCACCTGAGAACATTGTGCTGGATTACAAATTGTCCAACGGCGAAGTGCTGATTTTTATGGTGCCTTGCCAAGTTTGGTGGCACCTTTGAAATGTGCATAAAACACAAACACCTGGAGGGATTACAAAAAATAAAATTGCACAGTGCTTGTAACATTGGTGCCTATAAAGTGTGTTGTTTTCAACATTTTCTCAAAAATTGCCATACCTAATTAAAGTCCCTAGCAAGGGAAACACGCTATAGTCATTGCACAATCACGGAGGACGCATTTTACTTCAAATATCTTGAAACAATTACTGAAAATACGTGTATGGCAAAACTGCAGTTGAATGGAACAAACCGTTTTTGGATATTACAGACTTCTCACCAGTAGGCAAGTCCAAATCACAGCGACGGAACACATGTCTTATAAGGGGGGTGGGGTGCGTATGCCAGTAGTTAAGCCTCAATTTGAGAATACGTATGAAAATGAACCAATAACATTGCAGCAGGGTGATTCATCAATCGTTTTTTGTTTACTTCAGCTGACTAAACACACGTGAAGATGTTGTAATTGACCCTAATGAAGTCTGAGGACAGTGATTAGCTGGAGTCAGCCATAGCCGGAGCCTGTTATCAGATCTGTCTACTGACTGGACCTTCTGGCCAATCAAGCAAGTGGCATTGTTTTCTGAATGTCTGCTAATTAGGCTGTGTAATATTATGTAATTGAAATGCTTAAGACGTCAGGCCTTTGAGGAATTCACACCCTAATGTGACTTTTTGTTGATGTTTACCTTTGTAAATAGGGCACAAGGTCAAAAAATAAATACAAATTTGAATGTAACGTAACAACTGGCTGTATTGAATTTTCTTATAAAACACATATTTGACTTTCTGGAAAACTTTATTAGGAGTTCATAGTGCCACCTGAGAACATTGTGCTGGATTACAAATTGTCCAACGGCGAAGTGCTGATTTTTATGGTGCCTTGCCAAGTTTGGTGGCACCTTTGAAATGTGCATAAAACACAAACACCTGGAGGGATTACAAAAAATAAAATTGCACAGTGCTTGTAACATTGGTGCCTATAAAGTGTGTTGTTTTCAACATTTTCTCAAAAATTGCCATACCTATTTGGGGTCAGCACACTGTTGGACTTCCTGCTTGATTACAGACGAAACAAAGTGCAGTATATTTTTGAGAAATGACTTTTTATAATATTCACTTGCTCTGACATAAGTGCACTTGACTAGTCAGATTTCTAGATGTGATTGTTGAAGCTGTTGACAGTAAAATGGTGTCTTTTTAGCTGATTTTACTAAGCGGAAGGGTATCTGGCAGCAATTTGGCTAGTTGACACTTTAGCTGGAATACTGCCTGCATCCAGTTGTAAATATTGACGGGTGTCATACATACAGGCATTTTGCAAGAGCTAGAGATATGAGATTTTGACTAAACTCGACCAGCATGTCAATGAGATGATAATAACAGCAGGTGAGAAGTTTAAGAAACTTTATAGGTCACGTTTTCTTATAATCACACAAAACATTAACATGGTCGCCAATGGGAAACCTGACAGTGTGCTGACCCCAATTAAAGTCCCTAGCAAGGGAAACACGCTATAGTCATTGCACAATCACGGAGGACGCATTTTACTTCAAATATCTTGAAACAATTACTGAAAATACGTGTATGGCAAAACTGCAGTTGAATGGAACAAACCGTTTTTGGATATTACAGACTTCTCACCAGTAGGCAAGTCCAAATCACAGCGACGGAACACATGTCTTATAAGGGGGGTGGGGTGCGTATGCCAGTAGTTAAGCCTCAATTTGAGAATACGTATGAAAATGAACCAATAACATTGCAGCAGGGTGATTCATCAATCGTTTTTTGTTTACTTCAGCTGACTAAACACACGTGAAGATGTTGTAATTGACCCTAATGAAGTCTGAGGACAGTGATTAGCTGGAGTCAGCCATAGCCGGAGCCTGTTATCAGATCTGTCTACTGACTGGACCTTCTGGCCAATCAAGCAAGTGGCATTGTTTTCTGAATGTCTGCTAATTAGGCTGTGTAATATTATGTAATTGAAATGCTTAAGACGTCAGGCCTTTGAGGAATTCACACCCTAATGTGACTTTTTGTTGATGTTTACCTTTGTAAATAGGGCACAAGGTCAAAAAATAAATACAAATTTGAATGTAACGTAACAACTGGCTGTATTGAATTTTCTTATAAAACACATATTTGACTTTCTGGAAAACTTTATTAGGAGTTCATAGTGCCACCTGAGAACATTGTGCTGGATTACAAATTGTCCAACGGCGAAGTGCTGATTTTTATGGTGCCTTGCCAAGTTTGGTGGCACCTTTGAAATGTGCATAAAACACAAACACCTGGAGGGATTACAAAAAATAAAATTGCACAGTGCTTGTAACATTGGTGCCTATAAAGTGTGTTGTTTTCAACATTTTCTCAAAAATTGCCATACCTAATTAAAGTCCCTAGCAAGGGAAACACGCTATAGTCATTGCACAATCACGGAGGACGCATTTTACTTCAAATATCTTGAAACAATTACTGAAAATACGTGTATGGCAAAACTGCAGTTGAATGGAACAAACCGTTTTTGGATATTACAGACTTCTCACCAGTAGGCAAGTCCAAATCACAGCGACGGAACACATGTCTTATAAGGGGGGTGGGGTGCGTATGCCAGTAGTTAAGCCTCAATTTGAGAATACGTATGAAAATGAACCAATAACATTGCAGCAGGGTGATTCATCAATCGTTTTTTGTTTACTTCAGCTGACTAAACACACGTGAAGATGTTGTAATTGACCCTAATGAAGTCTGAGGACAGTGATTAGCTGGAGTCAGCCATAGCCGGAGCCTGTTATCAGATCTGTCTACTGACTGGACCTTCTGGCCAATCAAGCAAGTGGCATTGTTTTCTGAATGTCTGCTAATTAGGCTGTGTAATATTATGTAATTGAAATGCTTAAGACGTCAGGCCTTTGAGGAATTCACACCCTAATGTGACTTTTTGTTGATGTTTACCTTTGTAAATAGGGCACAAGGTCAAAAAATAAATACAAATTTGAATGTAACGTAACAACTGGCTGTATTGAATTTTCTTATAAAACACATATTTGACTTTCTGGAAAACTTTATTAGGAGTTCATAGTGCCACCTGAGAACATTGTGCTGGATTACAAATTGTCCAACGGCGAAGTGCTGATTTTTATGGTGCCTTGCCAAGTTTGGTGGCACCTTTGAAATGTGCATAAAACACAAACACCTGGAGGGATTACAAAAAATAAAATTGCACAGTGCTTGTAACATTGGTGCCTATAAAGTGTGTTGTTTTCAACATTTTCTCAAAAATTGCCATACCTAATTAAAGTCCCTAGCAAGGGAAACACGCTATAGTCATTGCACAATCACGGAGGACGCATTTTACTTCAAATATCTTGAAACAATTACTGAAAATACGTGTATGGCAAAACTGCAGTTGAATGGAACAAACCGTTTTTGGATATTACAGACTTCTCACCAGTAGGCAAGTCCAAATCACAGCGACGGAACACATGTCTTATAAGGGGGGTGGGGTGCGTATGCCAGTAGTTAAGCCTCAATTTGAGAATACGTATGAAAATGAACCAATAACATTGCAGCAGGGTGATTCATCAATCGTTTTTTGTTTACTTCAGCTGACTAAACACACGTGAAGATGTTGTAATTGACCCTAATGAAGTCTGAGGACAGTGATTAGCTGGAGTCAGCCATAGCCGGAGCCTGTTATCAGATCTGTCTACTGACTGGACCTTCTGGCCAATCAAGCAAGTGGCATTGTTTTCTGAATGTCTGCTAATTAGGCTGTGTAATATTATGTAATTGAAATGCTTAAGACGTCAGGCCTTTGAGGAATTCACACCCTAATGTGACTTTTTGTTGATGTTTACCTTTGTAAATAGGGCACAAGGTCAAAAAATAAATACAAATTTGAATGTAACGTAACAACTGGCTGTATTGAATTTTCTTATAAAACACATATTTGACTTTCTGGAAAACTTTATTAGGAGTTCATAGTGCCACCTGAGAACATTGTGCTGGATTACAAATTGTCCAACGGCGAAGTGCTGATTTTTATGGTGCCTTGCCAAGTTTGGTGGCACCTTTGAAATGTGCATAAAACACAAACACCTGGAGGGATTACAAAAAATAAAATTGCACAGTGCTTGTAACATTGGTGCCTATAAAGTGTGTTGTTTTCAACATTTTCTCAAAAATTGCCATACCTAATTAAAGTCCCTAGCAAGGGAAACACGCTATAGTCATTGCACAATCACGGAGGACGCATTTTACTTCAAATATCTTGAAACAATTACTGAAAATACGTGTATGGCAAAACTGCAGTTGAATGGAACAAACCGTTTTTGGATATTACAGACTTCTCACCAGTAGGCAAGTCCAAATCACAGCGACGGAACACATGTCTTATAAGGGGGGTGGGGTGCGTATGCCAGTAGTTAAGCCTCAATTTGAGAATACGTATGAAAATGAACCAATAACATTGCAGCAGGGTGATTCATCAATCGTTTTTTGTTTACTTCAGCTGACTAAACACACGTGAAGATGTTGTAATTGACCCTAATGAAGTCTGAGGACAGTGATTAGCTGGAGTCAGCCATAGCCGGAGCCTGTTATCAGATCTGTCTACTGACTGGACCTTCTGGCCAATCAAGCAAGTGGCATTGTTTTCTGAATGTCTGCTAATTAGGCTGTGTAATATTATGTAATTGAAATGCTTAAGACGTCAGGCCTTTGAGGAATTCACACCCTAATGTGACTTTTTGTTGATGTTTACCTTTGTAAATAGGGCACAAGGTCAAAAAATAAATACAAATTTGAATGTAACGTAACAACTGGCTGTATTGAATTTTCTTATAAAACACATATTTGACTTTCTGGAAAACTTTATTAGGAGTTCATAGTGCCACCTGAGAACATTGTGCTGGATTACAAATTGTCCAACGGCGAAGTGCTGATTTTTATGGTGCCTTGCCAAGTTTGGTGGCACCTTTGAAATGTGCATAAAACACAAACACCTGGAGGGATTACAAAAAATAAAATTGCACAGTGCTTGTAACATTGGTGCCTATAAAGTGTGTTGTTTTCAAAATTTTCTCAAAAATTGCCATACCTATTTGGGGTCAGCACACTGTTGGACTTCCTGCTTGATTACAGACGAAACAAAGTGCAGTATATTTTTGAGAAATGACTTTTTATAATATTCACTTGCTCTGACATAAGTGCACTTGACTAGTCAGATTTCTAGATGTGATTGTTGAAGCTGTTGACAGTAAAATGGTGTCTTTTTAGCTGATTTTACTAAGCGGAAGGGTATCTGGCAGCAATTTGGCTAGTTGACACTTTAGCTGGAATACTGCCTGCATCCAGTTGTAAATATTGACGGGTGTCATACATACAGGCATTTTGCAAGAGCTAGAGATATGAGATTTTGACTAAACTCGACCAGCATGTCAATGAGATGATAATAACAGCAGGTGAGAAGTTTAAGAAACTTTATAGGTCACGTTTTCTTATAATCACACAAAACATTAACATGGTCGCCAATGGGAAACCTGACAGTGTGCTGACCCCAATTAAAGTCCCTAGCAAGGGAAACACGCTATAGTCATTGCACAATCACGGAGGACGCATTTTACTTCAAATATCTTGAAACAATTACTGAAAATACGTGTATGGCAAAACTGCAGTTGAATGGAACAAACCGTTTTTGGATATTACAGACTTCTCACCAGTAGGCAAGTCCAAATCACAGCGACGGAACACATGTCTTATAAGGGGGGTGGGGTGCGTATGCCAGTAGTTAAGCCTCAATTTGAGAATACGTATGAAAATGAACCAATAACATTGCAGCAGGGTGATTCATCAATCGTTTTTTGTTTACTTCAGCTGACTAAACACACGTGAAGATGTTGTAATTGACCCTAATGAAGTCTGAGGACAGTGATTAGCTGGAGTCAGCCATAGCCGGAGCCTGTTATCAGATCTGTCTACTGACTGGACCTTCTGGCCAATCAAGCAAGTGGCATTGTTTTCTGAATGTCTGCTAATTAGGCTGTGTAATATTATGTAATTGAAATGCTTAAGACGTCAGGCCTTTGAGGAATTCACACCCTAATGTGACTTTTTGTTGATGTTTACCTTTGTAAATAGGGCACAAGGTCAAAAAATAAATACAAATTTGAATGTAACGTAACAACTGGCTGTATTGAATTTTCTTATAAAACACATATTTGACTTTCTGGAAAACTTTATTAGGAGTTCATAGTGCCACCTGAGAACATTGTGCTGGATTACAAATTGTCCAACGGCGAAGTGCTGATTTTTATGGTGCCTTGCCAAGTTTGGTGGCACCTTTGAAATGTGCATAAAACACAAACACCTGGAGGGATTACAAAAAATAAAATTGCACAGTGCTTGTAACATTGGTGCCTATAAAGTGTGTTGTTTTCAACATTTTCTCAAAAATTGCCATACCTAATTAAAGTCCCTAGCAAGGGAAACACGCTATAGTCATTGCACAATCACGGAGGACGCATTTTACTTCAAATATCTTGAAACAATTACTGAAAATACGTGTATGGCAAAACTGCAGTTGAATGGAACAAACCGTTTTTGGATATTACAGACTTCTCACCAGTAGGCAAGTCCAAATCACAGCGACGGAACACATGTCTTATAAGGGGGGTGGGGTGCGTATGCCAGTAGTTAAGCCTCAATTTGAGAATACGTATGAAAATGAACCAATAACATTGCAGCAGGGTGATTCATCAATCGTTTTTTGTTTACTTCAGCTGACTAAACACACGTGAAGATGTTGTAATTGACCCTAATGAAGTCTGAGGACAGTGATTAGCTGGAGTCAGCCATAGCCGGAGCCTGTTATCAGATCTGTCTACTGACTGGACCTTCTGGCCAATCAAGCAAGTGGCATTGTTTTCTGAATGTCTGCTAATTAGGCTGTGTAATATTATGTAATTGAAATGCTTAAGACGTCAGGCCTTTGAGGAATTCACACCCTAATGTGACTTTTTGTTGATGTTTACCTTTGTAAATAGGGCACAAGGTCAAAAAATAAATACAAATTTGAATGTAACGTAACAACTGGCTGTATTGAATTTTCTTATAAAACACATATTTGACTTTCTGGAAAACTTTATTAGGAGTTCATAGTGCCACCTGAGAACATTGTGCTGGATTACAAATTGTCCAACGGCGAAGTGCTGATTTTTATGGTGCCTTGCCAAGTTTGGTGGCACCTTTGAAATGTGCATAAAACACAAACACCTGGAGGGATTACAAAAAATAAAATTGCACAGTGCTTGTAACATTGGTGCCTATAAAGTGTGTTGTTTTCAACATTTTCTCAAAAATTGCCATACCTATTTGGGGTCAGCACACTGTTGGACTTCCTGCTTGATTACAGACGAAACAAAGTGCAGTATATTTTTGAGAAATGACTTTTTATAATATTCACTTGCTCTGTCATAAGTGCACTTGACTAGTCAGATTTCTAGATGTGATTGTTGAAGCTGTTGACAGTAAAATGGTGTCTTTTTAGCTGATTTTACTAAGCGGAAGGGTATCTGGCAGCAATTTGGCTAGTTGACACTTTAGCTGGAATACTGCCTGCATCCAGTTGTAAATATTGACGGGTGTCATACATACAGGCATTTTGCAAGAGCTAGAGATATGAGATTTTGACTAAACTCGACCAGCATGTCAATGAGATGATAATAACAGCAGGTGAGAAGTTTAAGAAACTTTATAGGTCACGTTTTCTTATAATCACACAAAACATTAACATGGTCGCCAATGGGAAACCTGACAGTGTGCTGACCCCAATTAAAGTCCCTAGCAAGGGAAACACGCTATAGTCATTGCACAATCACGGAGGACGCATTTTACTTCAAATATCTTGAAACAATTACTGAAAATACGTGTATGGCAAAACTGCAGTTGAATGGAACAAACCGTTTTTGGATATTACAGACTTCTCACCAGTAGGCAAGTCCAAATCACAGCGACGGAACACATGTCTTATAAGGGGGGTGGGGTGCGTATGCCAGTAGTTAAGCCTCAATTTGAGAATACGTATGAAAATGAACCAATAACATTGCAGCAGGGTGATTCATCAATCGTTTTTTGTTTACTTCAGCTGACTAAACACACGTGAAGATGTTGTAATTGACCCTAATGAAGTCTGAGGACAGTGATTAGCTGGAGTCAGCCATAGCCGGAGCCTGTTATCAGATCTGTCTACTGACTGGACCTTCTGGCCAATCAAGCAAGTGGCATTGTTTTCTGAATGTCTGCTAATTAGGCTGTGTAATATTATGTAATTGAAATGCTTAAGACGTCAGGCCTTTGAGGAATTCACACCCTAATGTGACTTTTTGTTGATGTTTACCTTTGTAAATAGGGCACAAGGTCAAAAAATAAATACAAATTTGAATGTAACGTAACAACTGGCTGTATTGAATTTTCTTATAAAACACATATTTGACTTTCTGGAAAACTTTATTAGGAGTTCATAGTGCCACCTGAGAACATTGTGCTGGATTACAAATTGTCCAACGGCGAAGTGCTGATTTTTATGGTGCCTTGCCAAGTTTGGTGGCACCTTTGAAATGTGCATAAAACACAAACACCTGGAGGGATTACAAAAAATAAAATTGCACAGTGCTTGTAACATTGGTGCCTATAAAGTGTGTTGTTTTCAACATTTTCTCAAAAATTGCCATACCTAATTAAAGTCCCTAGCAAGGGAAACACGCTATAGTCATTGCACAATCACGGAGGACGCATTTTACTTCAAATATCTTGAAACAATTACTGAAAATACGTGTATGGCAAAACTGCAGTTGAATGGAACAAACCGTTTTTGGATATTACAGACTTCTCACCAGTAGGCAAGTCCAAATCACAGCGACGGAACACATGTCTTATAAGGGGGGTGGGGTGCGTATGCCAGTAGTTAAGCCTCAATTTGAGAATACGTATGAAAATGAACCAATAACATTGCAGCAGGGTGATTCATCAATCGTTTTTTGTTTACTTCAGCTGACTAAACACACGTGAAGATGTTGTAATTGACCCTAATGAAGTCTGAGGACAGTGATTAGCTGGAGTCAGCCATAGCCGGAGCCTGTTATCAGATCTGTCTACTGACTGGACCTTCTGGCCAATCAAGCAAGTGGCATTGTTTTCTGAATGTCTGCTAATTAGGCTGTGTAATATTATGTAATTGAAATGCTTAAGACGTCAGGCCTTTGAGGAATTCACACCCTAATGTGACTTTTTGTTGATGTTTACCTTTGTAAATAGGGCACAAGGTCAAAAAATAAATACAAATTTGAATGTAACGTAACAACTGGCTGTATTGAATTTTCTTATAAAACACATATTTGACTTTCTGGAAAACTTTATTAGGAGTTCATAGTGCCACCTGAGAACATTGTGCTGGATTACAAATTGTCCAACGGCGAAGTGCTGATTTTTATGGTGCCTTGCCAAGTTTGGTGGCACCTTTGAAATGTGCATAAAACACAAACACCTGGAGGGATTACAAAAAATAAAATTGCACAGTGCTTGTAACATTGGTGCCTATAAAGTGTGTTGTTTTCAACATTTTCTCAAAAATTGCCATACCTATTTGGGGTCAGCACACTGTTGGACTTCCTGCTTGATTACAGACGAAACAAAGTGCAGTATATTTTTGAGAAATGACTTTTTATAATATTCACTTGCTCTGTCATAAGTGCACTTGACTAGTCAGATTTCTAGATGTGATTGTTGAAGCTGTTGACAGTAAAATGGTGTCTTTTTAGCTGATTTTACTAAGCGGAAGGGTATCTGGCAGCAATTTGGCTAGTTGACACTTTAGCTGGAATACTGCCTGCATCCAGTTGTAAATATTGACGGGTGTCATACATACAGGCATTTTGCAAGAGCTAGAGATATGAGATTTTGACTAAACTCGACCAGCATGTCAATGAGATGATAATAACAGCAGGTGAGAAGTTTAAGAAACTTTATAGGTCACGTTTTCTTATAATCACACAAAACATTAACATGGTCGCCAATGGGAAACCTGACAGTGTGCTGACCCCAATTAAAGTCCCTAGCAAGGGAAACACGCTATAGTCATTGCACAATCACGGAGGACGCATTTTACTTCAAATATCTTGAAACAATTACTGAAAATACGTGTATGGCAAAACTGCAGTTGAATGGAACAAACCGTTTTTGGATATTACAGACTTCTCACCAGTAGGCAAGTCCAAATCACAGCGACGGAACACATGTCTTATAAGGGGGGTGGGGTGCGTATGCCAGTAGTTAAGCCTCAATTTGAGAATACGTATGAAAATGAACCAATAACATTGCAGCAGGGTGATTCATCAATCGTTTTTTGTTTACTTCAGCTGACTAAACACACGTGAAGATGTTGTAATTGACCCTAATGAAGTCTGAGGACAGTGATTAGCTGGAGTCAGCCATAGCCGGAGCCTGTTATCAGATCTGTCTACTGACTGGACCTTCTGGCCAATCAAGCAAGTGGCATTGTTTTCTGAATGTCTGCTAATTAGGCTGTGTAATATTATGTAATTGAAATGCTTAAGACGTCAGGCCTTTGAGGAATTCACACCCTAATGTGACTTTTTGTTGATGTTTACCTTTGTAAATAGGGCACAAGGTCAAAAAATAAATACAAATTTGAATGTAACGTAACAACTGGCTGTATTGAATTTTCTTATAAAACACATATTTGACTTTCTGGAAAACTTTATTAGGAGTTCATAGTGCCACCTGAGAACATTGTGCTGGATTACAAATTGTCCAACGGCGAAGTGCTGATTTTTATGGTGCCTTGCCAAGTTTGGTGGCACCTTTGAAATGTGCATAAAACACAAACACCTGGAGGGATTACAAAAAATAAAATTGCACAGTGCTTGTAACATTGGTGCCTATAAAGTGTGTTGTTTTCAAAATTTTCTCAAAAATTGCCATACCTATTTGGGGTCAGCACACTGTTGGACTTCCTGCTTGATTACAGACGAAACAAAGTGCAGTATATTTTTGAGAAATGACTTTTTATAATATTCACTTGCTCTGACATAAGTGCACTTGACTAGTCAGATTTCTAGATGTGATTGTTGAAGCTGTTGACAGTAAAATGGTGTCTTTTTAGCTGATTTTACTAAGCGGAAGGGTATCTGGCAGCAATTTGGCTAGTTGACACTTTAGCTGGAATACTGCCTGCATCCAGTTGTAAATATTGACGGGTGTCATACATACAGGCATTTTGCAAGAGCTAGAGATATGAGATTTTGACTAAACTCGACCAGCATGTCAATGAGATGATAATAACAGCAGGTGAGAAGTTTAAGAAACTTTATAGGTCACGTTTTCTTATAATCACACAAAACATTAACATGGTCGCCAATGGGAAACCTGACAGTGTGCTGACCCCAATTAAAGTCCCTAGCAAGGGAAACACGCTATAGTCATTGCACAATCACGGAGGACGCATTTTACTTCAAATATCTTGAAACAATTACTGAAAATACGTGTATGGCAAAACTGCAGTTGAATGGAACAAACCGTTTTTGGATATTACAGACTTCTCACCAGTAGGCAAGTCCAAATCACAGCGACGGAACACATGTCTTATAAGGGGGGTGGGGTGCGTATGCCAGTAGTTAAGCCTCAATTTGAGAATACGTATGAAAATGAACCAATAACATTGCAGCAGGGTGATTCATCAATCGTTTTTTGTTTACTTCAGCTGACTAAACACACGTGAAGATGTTGTAATTGACCCTAATGAAGTCTGAGGACAGTGATTAGCTGGAGTCAGCCATAGCCGGAGCCTGTTATCAGATCTGTCTACTGACTGGACCTTCTGGCCAATCAAGCAAGTGGCATTGTTTTCTGAATGTCTGCTAATTAGGCTGTGTAATATTATGTAATTGAAATGCTTAAGACGTCAGGCCTTTGAGGAATTCACACCCTAATGTGACTTTTTGTTGATGTTTACCTTTGTAAATAGGGCACAAGGTCAAAAAATAAATACAAATTTGAATGTAACGTAACAACTGGCTGTATTGAATTTTCTTATAAAACACATATTTGACTTTCTGGAAAACTTTATTAGGAGTTCATAGTGCCACCTGAGAACATTGTGCTGGATTACAAATTGTCCAACGGCGAAGTGCTGATTTTTATGGTGCCTTGCCAAGTTTGGTGGCACCTTTGAAATGTGCATAAAACACAAACACCTGGAGGGATTACAAAAAATAAAATTGCACAGTGCTTGTAACATTGGTGCCTATAAAGTGTGTTGTTTTCAACATTTTCTCAAAAATTGCCATACCTAATTAAAGTCCCTAGCAAGGGAAACACGCTATAGTCATTGCACAATCACGGAGGACGCATTTTACTTCAAATATCTTGAAACAATTACTGAAAATACGTGTATGGCAAAACTGCAGTTGAATGGAACAAACCGTTTTTGGATATTACAGACTTCTCACCAGTAGGCAAGTCCAAATCACAGCGACGGAACACATGTCTTATAAGGGGGGTGGGGTGCGTATGCCAGTAGTTAAGCCTCAATTTGAGAATACGTATGAAAATGAACCAATAACATTGCAGCAGGGTGATTCATCAATCGTTTTTTGTTTACTTCAGCTGACTAAACACACGTGAAGATGTTGTAATTGACCCTAATGAAGTCTGAGGACAGTGATTAGCTGGAGTCAGCCATAGCCGGAGCCTGTTATCAGATCTGTCTACTGACTGGACCTTCTGGCCAATCAAGCAAGTGGCATTGTTTTCTGAATGTCTGCTAATTAGGCTGTGTAATATTATGTAATTGAAATGCTTAAGACGTCAGGCCTTTGAGGAATTCACACCCTAATGTGACTTTTTGTTGATGTTTACCTTTGTAAATAGGGCACAAGGTCAAAAAATAAATACAAATTTGAATGTAACGTAACAACTGGCTGTATTGAATTTTCTTATAAAACACATATTTGACTTTCTGGAAAACTTTATTAGGAGTTCATAGTGCCACCTGAGAACATTGTGCTGGATTACAAATTGTCCAACGGCGAAGTGCTGATTTTTATGGTGCCTTGCCAAGTTTGGTGGCACCTTTGAAATGTGCATAAAACACAAACACCTGGAGGGATTACAAAAAATAAAATTGCACAGTGCTTGTAACATTGGTGCCTATAAAGTGTGTTGTTTTCAACATTTTCTCAAAAATTGCCATACCTATTTGGGGTCAGCACACTGTTGGACTTCCTGCTTGATTACAGACGAAACAAAGTGCAGTATATTTTTGAGAAATGACTTTTTATAATATTCACTTGCTCTGTCATAAGTGCACTTGACTAGTCAGATTTCTAGATGTGATTGTTGAAGCTGTTGACAGTAAAATGGTGTCTTTTTAGCTGATTTTACTAAGCGGAAGGGTATCTGGCAGCAATTTGGCTAGTTGACACTTTAGCTGGAATACTGCCTGCATCCAGTTGTAAATATTGACGGGTGTCATACATACAGGC
Source organism: Escarpia spicata (assembly GCA_963995525.1). NCBI lineage: Eukaryota > Metazoa > Annelida > Polychaeta > Sabellida > Siboglinidae > Escarpia > Escarpia spicata. The sequence goes on along the minus strand of CAXEFP010000965.1, from coordinate 17,711 downwards.
ATTTTGCAAGAGCTAGAGATATGAGATTTTGACTAAACTCGACCAGCATGTCAATGAGATGATAATAACAGCAGGTGAGAAGTTTAAGAAACTTTATAGGTCACGTTTTCTTATAATCACACAAAACATTAACATGGTCGCCAATGGGAAACCTGACAGTGTGCTGACCCCAATTAAAGTCCCTAGCAAGGGAAACACGCTATAGTCATTGCACAATCACGGAGGACGCATTTTACTTCAAATATCTTGAAACAATTACTGAAAATACGTGTATGGCAAAACTGCAGTTGAATGGAACAAACCGTTTTTGGATATTACAGACTTCTCACCAGTAGGCAAGTCCAAATCACAGCGACGGAACACATGTCTTATAAGGGGGGTGGGGTGCGTATGCCAGTAGTTAAGCCTCAATTTGAGAATACGTATGAAAATGAACCAATAACATTGCAGCAGGGTGATTCATCAATCGTTTTTTGTTTACTTCAGCTGACTAAACACACGTGAAGATGTTGTAATTGACCCTAATGAAGTCTGAGGACAGTGATTAGCTGGAGTCAGCCATAGCCGGAGCCTGTTATCAGATCTGTCTACTGACTGGACCTTCTGGCCAATCAAGCAAGTGGCATTGTTTTCTGAATGTCTGCTAATTAGGCTGTGTAATATTATGTAATTGAAATGCTTAAGACGTCAGGCCTTTGAGGAATTCACACCCTAATGTGACTTTTTGTTGATGTTTACCTTTGTAAATAGGGCACAAGGTCAAAAAATAAATACAAATTTGAATGTAACGTAACAACTGGCTGTATTGAATTTTCTTATAAAACACATATTTGACTTTCTGGAAAACTTTATTAGGAGTTCATAGTGCCACCTGAGAACATTGTGCTGGATTACAAATTGTCCAACGGCGAAGTGCTGATTTTTATGGTGCCTTGCCAAGTTTGGTGGCACCTTTGAAATGTGCATAAAACACAAACACCTGGAGGGATTACAAAAAATAAAATTGCACAGTGCTTGTAACATTGGTGCCTATAAAGTGTGTTGTTTTCAAAATTTTCTCAAAAATTGCCATACCTATTTGGGGTCAGCACACTGTTGGACTTCCTGCTTGATTACAGACGAAACAAAGTGCAGTATATTTTTGAGAAATGACTTTTTATAATATTCACTTGCTCTGACATAAGTGCACTTGACTAGTCAGATTTCTAGATGTGATTGTTGAAGCTGTTGACAGTAAAATGGTGTCTTTTTAGCTGATTTTACTAAGCGGAAGGGTATCTGGCAGCAATTTGGCTAGTTGACACTTTAGCTGGAATACTGCCTGCATCCAGTTGTAAATATTGACGGGTGTCATACATACAGGCATTTTGCAAGAGCTAGAGATATGAGATTTTGACTAAACTCGACCAGCATGTCAATGAGATGATAATAACAGCAGGTGAGAAGTTTAAGAAACTTTATAGGTCACGTTTTCTTATAATCACACAAAACATTAACATGGTCGCCAATGGGAAACCTGACAGTGTGCTGACCCCAATTAAAGTCCCTAGCAAGGGAAACACGCTATAGTCATTGCACAATCACGGAGGACGCATTTTACTTCAAATATCTTGAAACAATTACTGAAAATACGTGTATGGCAAAACTGCAGTTGAATGGAACAAACCGTTTTTGGATATTACAGACTTCTCACCAGTAGGCAAGTCCAAATCACAGCGACGGAACACATGTCTTATAAGGGGGGTGGGGTGCGTATGCCAGTAGTTAAGCCTCAATTTGAGAATACGTATGAAAATGAACCAATAACATTGCAGCAGGGTGATTCATCAATCGTTTTTTGTTTACTTCAGCTGACTAAACACACGTGAAGATGTTGTAATTGACCCTAATGAAGTCTGAGGACAGTGATTAGCTGGAGTCAGCCATAGCCGGAGCCTGTTATCAGATCTGTCTACTGACTGGACCTTCTGGCCAATCAAGCAAGTGGCATTGTTTTCTGAATGTCTGCTAATTAGGCTGTGTAATATTATGTAATTGAAATGCTTAAGACGTCAGGCCTTTGAGGAATTCACACCCTAATGTGACTTTTTGTTGATGTTTACCTTTGTAAATAGGGCACAAGGTCAAAAAATAAATACAAATTTGAATGTAACGTAACAACTGGCTGTATTGAATTTTCTTATAAAACACATATTTGACTTTCTGGAAAACTTTATTAGGAGTTCATAGTGCCACCTGAGAACATTGTGCTGGATTACAAATTGTCCAACGGCGAAGTGCTGATTTTTATGGTGCCTTGCCAAGTTTGGTGGCACCTTTGAAATGTGCATAAAACACAAACACCTGGAGGGATTACAAAAAATAAAATTGCACAGTGCTTGTAACATTGGTGCCTATAAAGTGTGTTGTTTTCAACATTTTCTCAAAAATTGCCATACCTAATTAAAGTCCCTAGCAAGGGAAACACGCTATAGTCATTGCACAATCACGGAGGACGCATTTTACTTCAAATATCTTGAAACAATTACTGAAAATACGTGTATGGCAAAACTGCAGTTGAATGGAACAAACCGTTTTTGGATATTACAGACTTCTCACCAGTAGGCAAGTCCAAATCACAGCGACGGAACACATGTCTTATAAGGGGGGTGGGGTGCGTATGCCAGTAGTTAAGCCTCAATTTGAGAATACGTATGAAAATGAACCAATAACATTGCAGCAGGGTGATTCATCAATCGTTTTTTGTTTACTTCAGCTGACTAAACACACGTGAAGATGTTGTAATTGACCCTAATGAAGTCTGAGGACAGTGATTAGCTGGAGTCAGCCATAGCCGGAGCCTGTTATCAGATCTGTCTACTGACTGGACCTTCTGGCCAATCAAGCAAGTGGCATTGTTTTCTGAATGTCTGCTAATTAGGCTGTGTAATATTATGTAATTGAAATGCTTAAGACGTCAGGCCTTTGAGGAATTCACACCCTAATGTGACTTTTTGTTGATGTTTACCTTTGTAAATAGGGCACAAGGTCAAAAAATAAATACAAATTTGAATGTAACGTAACAACTGGCTGTATTGAATTTTCTTATAAAACACATATTTGACTTTCTGGAAAACTTTATTAGGAGTTCATAGTGCCACCTGAGAACATTGTGCTGGATTACAAATTGTCCAACGGCGAAGTGCTGATTTTTATGGTGCCTTGCCAAGTTTGGTGGCACCTTTGAAATGTGCATAAAACACAAACACCTGGAGGGATTACAAAAAATAAAATTGCACAGTGCTTGTAACATTGGTGCCTATAAAGTGTGTTGTTTTCAACATTTTCTCAAAAATTGCCATACCTATTTGGGGTCAGCACACTGTTGGACTTCCTGCTTGATTACAGACGAAACAAAGTGCAGTATATTTTTGAGAAATGACTTTTTATAATATTCACTTGCTCTGTCATAAGTGCACTTGACTAGTCAGATTTCTAGATGTGATTGTTGAAGCTGTTGACAGTAAAATGGTGTCTTTTTAGCTGATTTTACTAAGCGGAAGGGTATCTGGCAGCAATTTGGCTAGTTGACACTTTAGCTGGAATACTGCCTGCATCCAGTTGTAAATATTGACGGGTGTCATACATACAGGCATTTTGCAAGAGCTAGAGATATGAGATTTTGACTAAACTCGACCAGCATGTCAATGAGATGATAATAACAGCAGGTGAGAAGTTTAAGAAACTTTATAGGTCACGTTTTCTTATAATCACACAAAACATTAACATGGTCGCCAATGGGAAACCTGACAGTGTGCTGACCCCAATTAAAGTCCCTAGCAAGGGAAACACGCTATAGTCATTGCACAATCACGGAGGACGCATTTTACTTCAAATATCTTGAAACAATTACTGAAAATACGTGTATGGCAAAACTGCAGTTGAATGGAACAAACCGTTTTTGGATATTACAGACTTCTCACCAGTAGGCAAGTCCAAATCACAGCGACGGAACACATGTCTTATAAGGGGGGTGGGGTGCGTATGCCAGTAGTTAAGCCTCAATTTGAGAATACGTATGAAAATGAACCAATAACATTGCAGCAGGGTGATTCATCAATCGTTTTTTGTTTACTTCAGCTGACTAAACACACGTGAAGATGTTGTAATTGACCCTAATGAAGTCTGAGGACAGTGATTAGCTGGAGTCAGCCATAGCCGGAGCCTGTTATCAGATCTGTCTACTGACTGGACCTTCTGGCCAATCAAGCAAGTGGCATTGTTTTCTGAATGTCTGCTAATTAGGCTGTGTAATATTATGTAATTGAAATGCTTAAGACGTCAGGCCTTTGAGGAATTCACACCCTAATGTGACTTTTTGTTGATGTTTACCTTTGTAAATAGGGCACAAGGTCAAAAAATAAATACAAATTTGAATGTAACGTAACAACTGGCTGTATTGAATTTTCTTATAAAACACATATTTGACTTTCTGGAAAACTTTATTAGGAGTTCATAGTGCCACCTGAGAACATTGTGCTGGATTACAAATTGTCCAACGGCGAAGTGCTGATTTTTATGGTGCCTTGCCAAGTTTGGTGGCACCTTTGAAATGTGCATAAAACACAAACACCTGGAGGGATTACAAAAAATAAAATTGCACAGTGCTTGTAACATTGGTGCCTATAAAGTGTGTTGTTTTCAACATTTTCTCAAAAATTGCCATACCTATTTGGGGTCAGCACACTGTTGGACTTCCTGCTTGATTACAGACGAAACAAAGTGCAGTATATTTTTGAGAAATGACTTTTTATAATATTCACTTGCTCTGTCATAAGTGCACTTGACTAGTCAGATTTCTAGATGTGATTGTTGAAGCTGTTGACAGTAAAATGGTGTCTTTTTAGCTGATTTTACTAAGCGGAAGGGTATCTGGCAGCAATTTGGCTAGTTGACACTTTAGCTGGAATACTGCCTGCATCCAGTTGTAAATATTGACGGGTGTCATACATACAGGCATTTTGCAAGAGCTAGAGATATGAGATTTTGACTAAACTCGACCAGCATGTCAATGAGATGATAATAACAGCAGGTGAGAAGTTTAAGAAACTTTATAGGTCACGTTTTCTTATAATCACACAAAACATTAACATGGTCGCCAATGGGAAACCTGACAGTGTGCTGACCCCAATTAAAGTCCCTAGCAAGGGAAACACGCTATAGTCATTGCACAATCACGGAGGACGCATTTTACTTCAAATATCTTGAAACAATTACTGAAAATACGTGTATGGCAAAACTGCAGTTGAATGGAACAAACCGTTTTTGGATATTACAGACTTCTCACCAGTAGGCAAGTCCAAATCACAGCGACGGAACACATGTCTTATAAGGGGGGTGGGGTGCGTATGCCAGTAGTTAAGCCTCAATTTGAGAATACGTATGAAAATGAACCAATAACATTGCAGCAGGGTGATTCATCAATCGTTTTTTGTTTACTTCAGCTGACTAAACACACGTGAAGATGTTGTAATTGACCCTAATGAAGTCTGAGGACAGTGATTAGCTGGAGTCAGCCATAGCCGGAGCCTGTTATCAGATCTGTCTACTGACTGGACCTTCTGGCCAATCAAGCAAGTGGCATTGTTTTCTGAATGTCTGCTAATTAGGCTGTGTAATATTATGTAATTGAAATGCTTAAGACGTCAGGCCTTTGAGGAATTCACACCCTAATGTGACTTTTTGTTGATGTTTACCTTTGTAAATAGGGCACAAGGTCAAAAAATAAATACAAATTTGAATGTAACGTAACAACTGGCTGTATTGAATTTTCTTATAAAACACATATTTGACTTTCTGGAAAACTTTATTAGGAGTTCATAGTGCCACCTGAGAACATTGTGCTGGATTACAAATTGTCCAACGGCGAAGTGCTGATTTTTATGGTGCCTTGCCAAGTTTGGTGGCACCTTTGAAATGTGCATAAAACACAAACACCTGGAGGGATTACAAAAAATAAAATTGCACAGTGCTTGTAACATTGGTGCCTATAAAGTGTGTTGTTTTCAACATTTTCTCAAAAATTGCCATACCTATTTGGGGTCAGCACACTGTTGGACTTCCTGCTTGATTACAGACGAAACAAAGTGCAGTATATTTTTGAGAAATGACTTTTTATAATATTCACTTGCTCTGACATAAGTGCACTTGACTAGTCAGATTTCTAGATGTGATTGTTGAAGCTGTTGACAGTAAAATGGTGTCTTTTTAGCTGATTTTACTAAGCGGAAGGGTATCTGGCAGCAATTTGGCTAGTTGACACTTTAGCTGGAATACTGCCTGCATCCAGTTGTAAATATTGACGGGTGTCATACATACAGGCATTTTGCAAGAGCTAGAGATATGAGATTTTGACTAAACTCGACCAGCATGTCAATGAGATGATAATAACAGCAGGTGAGAAGTTTAAGAAACTTTATAGGTCACGTTTTCTTATAATCACACAAAACATTAACATGGTCGCCAATGGGAAACCTGACAGTGTGCTGACCCCAATTAAAGTCCCTAGCAAGGGAAACACGCTATAGTCATTGCACAATCACGGAGGACGCATTTTACTTCAAATATCTTGAAACAATTACTGAAAATACGTGTATGGCAAAACTGCAGTTGAATGGAACAAACCGTTTTTGGATATTACAGACTTCTCACCAGTAGGCAAGTCCAAATCACAGCGACGGAACACATGTCTTATAAGGGGGGTGGGGTGCGTATGCCAGTAGTTAAGCCTCAATTTGAGAATACGTATGAAAATGAACCAATAACATTGCAGCAGGGTGATTCATCAATCGTTTTTTGTTTACTTCAGCTGACTAAACACACGTGAAGATGTTGTAATTGACCCTAATGAAGTCTGAGGACAGTGATTAGCTGGAGTCAGCCATAGCCGGAGCCTGTTATCAGATCTGTCTACTGACTGGACCTTCTGGCCAATCAAGCAAGTGGCATTGTTTTCTGAATGTCTGCTAATTAGGCTGTGTAATATTATGTAATTGAAATGCTTAAGACGTCAGGCCTTTGAGGAATTCACACCCTAATGTGACTTTTTGTTGATGTTTACCTTTGTAAATAGGGCACAAGGTCAAAAAATAAATACAAATTTGAATGTAACGTAACAACTGGCTGTATTGAATTTTCTTATAAAACACATATTTGACTTTCTGGAAAACTTTATTAGGAGTTCATAGTGCCACCTGAGAACATTGTGCTGGATTACAAATTGTCCAACGGCGAAGTGCTGATTTTTATGGTGCCTTGCCAAGTTTGGTGGCACCTTTGAAATGTGCATAAAACACAAACACCTGGAGGGATTACAAAAAATAAAATTGCACAGTGCTTGTAACATTGGTGCCTATAAAGTGTGTTGTTTTCAACATTTTCTCAAAAATTGCCATACCTATTTGGGGTCAGCACACTGTTGGACTTCCTGCTTGATTACAGACGAAACAAAGTGCAGTATATTTTTGAGAAATGACTTTTTATAATATTCACTTGCTCTGACATAAGTGCACTTGACTAGTCAGATTTCTAGATGTGATTGTTGAAGCTGTTGACAGTAAAATGGTGTCTTTTTAGCTGATTTTACTAAGCGGAAGGGTATCTGGCAGCAATTTGGCTAGTTGACACTTTAGCTGGAATACTGCCTGCATCCAGTTGTAAATATTGACGGGTGTCATACATACAGGCATTTTGCAAGAGCTAGAGATATGAGATTTTGACTAAACTCGACCAGCATGTCAATGAGATGATAATAACAGCAGGTGAGAAGTTTAAGAAACTTTATAGGTCACGTTTTCTTATAATCACACAAAACATTAACATGGTCGCCAATGGGAAACCTGACAGTGTGCTGACCCCTAATAATTAAAGTCCCTAGCAAGGGAAACACGCTATAGTCATTGCACAATCACGGAGGACGCATTTTACTTCAAATATCTTGAAACAATTACTGAAAATACGTGTATGGCAAAACTGCAGTTGAATGGAACAAACCGTTTTTGGATATTACAGACTTCTCACCAGTAGGCAAGTCCAAATCACAGCGACGGAACACATGTCTTATAAGGGGGGTGGGGTGCGTATGCCAGTAGTTAAGCCTCAATTTGAGAATACGTATGAAAATGAACCAATAACATTGCAGCAGGGTGATTCATCAATCGTTTTTTGTTTACTTCAGCTGACTAAACACACGTGAAGATGTTGTAATTGACCCTAATGAAGTCTGAGGACAGTGATTAGCTGGAGTCAGCCATAGCCGGAGCCTGTTATCAGATCTGTCTACTGACTGGACCTTCTGGCCAATCAAGCAAGTGGCATTGTTTTCTGAATGTCTGCTAATTAGGCTGTGTAATATTATGTAATTGAAATGCTTAAGACGTCAGGCCTTTGAGGAATTCACACCCTAATGTGACTTTTTGTTGATGTTTACCTTTGTAAATAGGGCACAAGGTCAAAAAATAAATACAAATTTGAATGTAACGTAACAACTGGCTGTATTGAATTTTCTTATAAAACACATATTTGACTTTCTGGAAAACTTTATTAGGAGTTCATAGTGCCACCTGAGAACATTGTGCTGGATTACAAATTGTCCAACGGCGAAGTGCTGATTTTTATGGTGCCTTGCCAAGTTTGGTGGCACCTTTGAAATGTGCATAAAACACAAACACCTGGAGGGATTACAAAAAATAAAATTGCACAGTGCTTGTAACATTGGTGCCTATAAAGTGTGTTGTTTTCAACATTTTCTCAAAAATTGCCATACCTATTTGGGGTCAGCACACTGTTGGACTTCCTGCTTGATTACAGACGAAACAAAGTGCAGTATATTTTTGAGAAATGACTTTTTATAATATTCACTTGCTCTGTCATAAGTGCACTTGACTAGTCAGATTTCTAGATGTGATTGTTGAAGCTGTTGACAGTAAAATGGTGTCTTTTTAGCTGATTTTACTAAGCGGAAGGGTATCTGGCAGCAATTTGGCTAGTTGACACTTTAGCTGGAATACTGCCTGCATCCAGTTGTAAATATTGACGGGTGTCATACATACAGGCATTTTGCAAGAGCTAGAGATATGAGATTTTGACTAAACTCGACCAGCATGTCAATGAGATGATAATAACAGCAGGTGAGAAGTTTAAGAAACTTTATAGGTCACGTTTTCTTATAATCACACAAAACATTAACATGGTCGCCAATGGGAAACCTGACAGTGTGCTGACCCCAATTAAAGTCCCTAGCAAGGGAAACACGCTATAGTCATTGCACAATCACGGAGGACGCATTTTACTTCAAATATCTTGAAACAATTACTGAAAATACGTGTATGGCAAAACTGCAGTTGAATGGAACAAACCGTTTTTGGATATTACAGACTTCTCACCAGTAGGCAAGTCCAAATCACAGCGACGGAACACATGTCTTATAAGGGGGGTGGGGTGCGTATGCCAGTAGTTAAGCCTCAATTTGAGAATACGTATGAAAATGAACCAATAACATTGCAGCAGGGTGATTCATCAATCGTTTTTTGTTTACTTCAGCTGACTAAACACACGTGAAGATGTTGTAATTGACCCTAATGAAGTCTGAGGACAGTGATTAGCTGGAGTCAGCCATAGCCGGAGCCTGTTATCAGATCTGTCTACTGACTGGACCTTCTGGCCAATCAAGCAAGTGGCATTGTTTTCTGAATGTCTGCTAATTAGGCTGTGTAATATTATGTAATTGAAATGCTTAAGACGTCAGGCCTTTGAGGAATTCACACCCTAATGTGACTTTTTGTTGATGTTTACCTTTGTAAATAGGGCACAAGGTCAAAAAATAAATACAAATTTGAATGTAACGTAACAACTGGCTGTATTGAATTTTCTTATAAAACACATATTTGACTTTCTGGAAAACTTTATTAGGAGTTCATAGTGCCACCTGAGAACATTGTGCTGGATTACAAATTGTCCAACGGCGAAGTGCTGATTTTTATGGTGCCTTGCCAAGTTTGGTGGCACCTTTGAAATGTGCATAAAACACAAACACCTGGAGGGATTACAAAAAATAAAATTGCACAGTGCTTGTAACATTGGTGCCTATAAAGTGTGTTGTTTTCAACATTTTCTCAAAAATTGCCATACCTATTTGGGGTCAGCACACTGTTGGACTTCCTGCTTGATTACAGACGAAACAAAGTGCAGTATATTTTTGAGAAATGACTTTTTATAATATTCACTTGCTCTGACATAAGTGCACTTGACTAGTCAGATTTCTAGATGTGATTGTTGAAGCTGTTGACAGTAAAATGGTGTCTTTTTAGCTGATTTTACTAAGCGGAAGGGTATCTGGCAGCAATTTGGCTAGTTGACACTTTAGCTGGAATACTGCCTGCATCCAGTTGTAAATATTGACGGGTGTCATACATACAGGCATTTTGCAAGAGCTAGAGATATGAGATTTTGACTAAACTCGACCAGCATGTCAATGAGATGATAATAACAGCAGGTGAGAAGTTTAAGAAACTTTATAGGTCACGTTTTCTTATAATCACACAAAACATTAACATGGTCGCCAATGGGAAACCTGACAGTGTGCTGACCCCAATTAAAGTCCCTAGCAAGGGAAACACGCTATAGTCATTGCACAATCACGGAGGACGCATTTTACTTCAAATATCTTGAAACAATTACTGAAAATACGTGTATGGCAAAACTGCAGTTGAATGGAACAAACCGTTTTTGGATATTACAGACTTCTCACCAGTAGGCAAGTCCAAATCACAGCGACGGAACACATGTCTTATAAGGGGGGTGGGGTGCGTATGCCAGTAGTTAAGCCTCAATTTGAGAATACGTATGAAAATGAACCAATAACATTGCAGCAGGGTGATTCATCAATCGTTTTTTGTTTACTTCAGCTGACTAAACACACGTGAAGATGTTGTAATTGACCCTAATGAAGTCTGAGGACAGTGATTAGCTGGAGTCAGCCATAGCCGGAGCCTGTTATCAGATCTGTCTACTGACTGGACCTTCTGGCCAATCAAGCAAGTGGCATTGTTTTCTGAATGTCTGCTAATTAGGCTGTGTAATATTATGTAATTGAAATGCTTAAGACGTCAGGCCTTTGAGGAATTCACACCCTAATGTGACTTTTTGTTGATGTTTACCTTTGTAAATAGGGCACAAGGTCAAAAAATAAATACAAATTTGAATGTAACGTAACAACTGGCTGTATTGAATTTTCTTATAAAACACATATTTGACTTTCTGGAAAACTTTATTAGGAGTTCATAGTGCCACCTGAGAACATTGTGCTGGATTACAAATTGTCCAACGGCGAAGTGCTGATTTTTATGGTGCCTTGCCAAGTTTGGTGGCACCTTTGAAATGTGCATAAAACACAAACACCTGGAGGGATTACAAAAAATAAAATTGCACAGTGCTTGTAACATTGGTGCCTATAAAGTGTGTTGTTTTCAACATTTTCTCAAAAATTGCCATACCTATTTGGGGTCAGCACACTGTTGGACTTCCTGCTTGATTACAGACGAAACAAAGTGCAGTATATTTTTGAGAAATGACTTTTTATAATATTCACTTGCTCTGACATAAGTGCACTTGACTAGTCAGATTTCTAGATGTGATTGTTGAAGCTGTTGACAGTAAAATGGTGTCTTTTTAGCTGATTTTACTAAGCGGAAGGGTATCTGGCAGCAATTTGGCTAGTTGACACTTTAGCTGGAATACTGCCTGCATCCAGTTGTAAATATTGACGGGTGTCATACATACAGGCATTTTGCAAGAGCTAGAGATATGAGATTTTGACTAAACTCGACCAGCATGTCAATGAGATGATAATAACAGCAGGTGAGAAGTTTAAGAAACTTTATAGGTCACGTTTTCTTATAATCACACAAAACATTAACATGGTCGCCAATGGGAAACCTGACAGTGTGCTGACCCCATAACACCGTCTGATGCTGCCACCTGAGAAGAATGCCAGACAACTCGGCCCACGGACAACTCGGCCCGGGCCGAATTGTCTCGAGACATCTCGGCCCCATCCTGAGACAACTCGGCCCCCATCCTGAGACAACTCGGCCCCCGCCAGTCGGCTCGATGAAAAATTAATGCATGTGTGTGTGCGTGTGTGTATTTTTTCTCAAAGACAATGGGAATTCATCTGCCTTTCATACTTTTTCATCGAGCCGATCTGATGGGGCCGAGTTGTCTCGAGACGATAAATATTTAACATAATGATTTATTAATATTTAAACTAACTAAGCCACCCAACGGTCTTTGATCAGAGTTTTTCACCAGATCGCATGAATGTTCAGTTATTCACACGTACTCCGAGAGTACGTAGCATGCCAATTACCCCGTTGTGTCGTTTCATAGATCAAAACACACACATAGGGTGTTTGAACTTCAGCACTTTCTAACAAGACTGGTTTACCTTCCCTTTGATGACGAGTACATTAATTAAAATAGCTCAGAGTCGATAGTTACCGAGCAGATCTTGAGTGTCAGTTTTGCACAAGCCAAGTTCGAAACAGCAATGAGACTCGTATAGCTTGACTGACTGATGGACCTCACAAATCATATATTTTGATCATGAAGATTTTTAAAGATGCTGTTGAAAAATGACTGTAATCGTACTCGATCATAATCGTAATGCTTACGATAGGTGTGTGACGCATATATTGATATTGCTCCTTGTGAATGTCCATACTATAATCACTTCCCCAAAATCTAAGTTGTTAGCATATATTCCAGTTGTTTGCATAATCTTCGTTGTTATTGAAAGTGTGAAAAGATCAGTCGGATGATACATTCTGACAACTTCTGAATTATCTGCTCAACGAAACAATGACGGAGTCGCAAGCGAGTTACCCCACTGTGTCCATTCACACATTTATACTTTCGTAGTAAACAAGAAGCCGACAAACAACTATAACTACATTCGCTTCAGAAGTATCTGCTCAATGAAACAATGACGGAGTCGCAAGCGAGTTACACCTCTGTGTCCATTCTGACATTTATACTGTCGTAGTAAACAAGAAGCCGACAAACAACTATAACTACATTCCCTTCAGAAGTATCTGCTCAATGAAACAATGACGGAGTAGCAGGCCACTTACCCCATTGTGTCCAATCACACATCAGAAGACACACAAAGGGTGGTTTGAAATCTATCTAAGCTCCATATCAATGCATAATGATGCTTTCAATTCTGCCCCAAATTTGAAGCTAGGTGGGTAATAGAAGACTTAATTAGATCCACAATTCTCTACTACACATTCTACAACGCATAACTGATAGTAAATTTTGATGTGAACGTTATCTGAAGCATTGACGTTTCCTATGAAATCTAGACTGCAACTGCAAATACAATTTCATTGTGAGATAAACTACCATTAGTAACTTTTTTACAGCCCCGCCATTCTACAGGTTGGTGCCACTGCTGTTTGCAGAAGCGCAACTGATCCAGATTTGGTCTCGATTCGTTTTGGAGAAGAAACTCGTGCGGCGCCAGCGGAAATGTTACAGGCAGCTACAAGGGAAATTGTTTCGTCTGTGTGCTACATATGCAGCTGGCGAAATCTCGACTTCGAAATTGCTTAATGTGGCAATGTGCATGCTCCTAGCCGTCTGTAAATGAGGACTGTAGCCGCCTGTGTGCTAAGATATTACCATTGTGTGTGGAGGTGGTGGTGGAATCCTATTAAAGTTGTGTTAAGATGTTACCATGCTTTGTCTCTCACACACCGATCATAGACCATTCGCCGGTGTCTTAGTTCGCTGTGCTTAAAACAAACAACAACCAGTGACAACCAGTTTCGTTTTAAAAAGAAGCATAGCACTGACATGTTGCCTTTTGCATACAACTGGCGACATTGTCTAGATATATCATTGTCATCTAGCATACTATTTGAAATGATATGACAAATACTTCACGATCATCAGCATACAGAATATTATTTACACAATTATATCCTACATAACCAATTTTTTAAAACGTAATCAGTCCAGCTATGTCATTCGCATACATGCAATTAAATGGCGGATAATCAGCTGACGATAGAGTACAACTCGCCGGTTTCCACTCAGGTGGAAAAAACATCACTACAAAAGCAGAAAATATCAGGCAGAGGGGAAACATGCAGCAAACATATGACACCGACATATGCTGCGCTGTGAAGCTCACGGAAAATTTAGTATTACGAAAACATGGCGTGAACTAATGTGCGATTCTGTCTATGAAAGTATGAAATCGGCTAATATAACCATATGATGTTAGCCTGGACTGTAAAATAATTATATTCATTACTTAAAAATGAGCTAAGTCCGTGGACGCAGAAGTAGTCTCAGAACGGGGGCCGAGTTGTCTCGGGACGGGGGCCGAGTTGTCTCAGGATGGGGCCGAGTTGTCCGCCTACCATTTAAACATGTTGGAACTCTCCTGTAATTACGAGAATAAAAAAGTAGTTCTGTCACCGAAGCCTTCTTCTTCTTCTTCCTCCGGTAATCCACTACCGTCATTACTGACGACTTCGTGGATATGTACGATGTACGTGTCAGTATTTTATATTTGGCGACGGTTAGTGTTAAGTCCGTTATGAACGTGTTGTTCAACTTTAATCCGTTGACCGTGTTGTCAGCCACGAGAACCATACCACAGACAGTGACGTGTGCAAAATGAGCGGGAACCACGCATACTGCGAACAAGTGACATTCGTATCAAGTCGGTTGTTTACTGTGTCAGTGTGTACAGCTAGTAAACAAGCCAGCAGTCGTGATTCAGTAGACTGTATCTGCATGGAATAGATTTGTGCAGGATGCAGTCATGGCAACGTCGTTAAATGTGCCGTGAAAGCGAACTTCCCGATAGTGACGCCTCGTTAGTCCTAAATGGATAAAAGTGGCTACTCAGATTTGAGAACTATCTGTCCGCCATCGCAGTAAATGACGAAGGACAGAAGAGAGCACTGTTGTTGCATGCAGTTGGCAGTAAAATATTCGATATTTTTGTCAACCTGCCGAACAGAGGGACAACTTATGAACAGGCCAAAACAGCGCTAACAGCATACTTCAAGCCGAAGGTTAATCGTGAGTATGAACGAGCCGTGTTTAGACGCATGCGTCAAGTCTCAAGAGAGTGGCGAAAAAATTGACGCTTACCATACCCGTCTCCGCCAGGCAGCGGCCAGTTGCGAGTTCAACGACATTAACGGTGAAATTAAATCACACGTGATACAGACAACCACATACTCAACTGCGTAAACAAGGACTGACAAACAATGCGTTGACGCTAGGCGACATAATCGAAGCGGGTCGAAATAACGAGCTAGCGCAAGCCCAAAGTTTGGACATTAAAAAAGACTTGACAGGCATCCAACAAGATGCCAAGACAATCGGTCGCAAGTTCGGACAGTCGAAACGTAGAAAACCACAACAGGGTGTAAACAAATGTAGATACTGTGGGAAAGGTTTTCCGCATGTAGGAGGCAAGGAAACTTGCCCGGCATTTGGTAAACAGTGTTTTGTGTGTTATGGACGAAACCATTTTGCAAATTTTTGTCCTAAGAAAGGTCAGAAAAATACCACAGACAAACAGTTTGTGAAGAAATCAGTTCGTGAAGTTAGTGCATGAGGAGGTTGAGGATTATGTATTTACAGTAGGGACTGTAAATGATGAAAACACGGAGAGTGATGGTTGTGAAAATAGTATAAATGATGTTTCCTTAAACACTGAGGGTGATGTTTGTGAAAGTAGTATACATGGTGTTTACAATAACACTTTTGTAGCAAAACCGCCGAAGTTCAAAATCGAGTTTGAAAAGTGTTCAGTGATGGTGACGGCAGATAGTGGTGCATCGTGTAGTCTAATTGATGAGAGTACGTTTCAGAACAAATTCAAGAGTGTTCGTCTTGAAACATGTCATGACAAACAATGCATATGGTGGTACACGTATAGTAACTATTGGAAAGTTTCATAGTACTATTGTGTGTGGTAAGAAAACTGCTAGTGATGTTTTCTATGTAGTGAAAGGAAACTGTGGATGTTTGCTCAGTGTAAATGTGAGTCAAAAACTCGGACTCATTCAGATTGCAGATCATGTGGTGCATAATGTCGGAAATACTGAGTGCCCAGAAGTGAAGAAATACCCGAAGGTATTTGAGGGTATTGGTCGGTTAAAGAACTTTTGAGGTAAAGCTTCACATCAATGAAGCTATCCCCCCTGTTGCTCAGTGCAACAGAAGAATCCCTTTTCATGAACGTCAAAAGGTTACAAAGGAACTGCTTGAGTTGAAAAGGAATGATGTGATCGAAAGGGTAGAGGGTCCAACTCCCTGGGTGTCCCCAATAGTGGTGGTACCAAAACCCAAAAGGCCCGGTGAGGTTCGTATCTGTGTCGATATGCGACAGGCGAACAAAGTAATCATGAGAGCGACACCGTCGCCTACAGTTGATGACATTGTTCAAAAACTGAACAATGCGCGTGTGTTCAGCAAGATTGATCTAAGATCAGGCTATCATCAGTTGATGCTTGCAGAGGAGTCTCGCTATATCACCACATTCTCCACTCATGATGGTTTGTGGCGATACAAACGCCTTAATTTTTGTATTTCGAGTGCGAGCGAAGTGTTTCAGAATGTTGTTGAAAATGTCATTGAAGGAATTGACGGTTCTTTCAATATGTCCGACGACATATTTGTGTTCAGTAAGGGCAAAACCGACGAGGAAGCGTATGCCGAACATGACAAGAGTTTGGATCAGGTGCTGAAGAGGCTCGATGAGAATGGACTCACAGCAAATCTTGCCAAGTGTGAGTTTCGAAAGCCAAAGATGGAATTCTACGGTATGATGTTCTCAAAGAACGGAATCGAACCGGATCCGAAGAAAGTCGAAACACTCCTAGAAATGTCGATGTGGGAGAAGTGCAGAGTTTGTTGGGGATGACAAACTACCTCGCAAGGTTTATTCCCAATTACTCGACAGTAACAGCACCACTGCGGAAGCTCACATGCAAGAAACAAGAGTTCAAGTGGGAGCTTGAACAACGGTCCTCGTTTGAGATGCTGAAGGGTGTCCTTGGTACGTATCCAATCGTTGCCTACTTCGACATGAAGAAGGAGACAGAAATCATAGTAGATGCATCCCCTGTAGGGCTAGGTGTGATGCTAGTACAAGACCAAGACAAGAACCCCCAAGTAGTTGCATACGGGAGCAGAGCCCTAACACCAGTTGAGCAGCGGTACAAGAGTCAACTAGAAAGAGAAGCGCTGGCAGTTGTCTGGGCCTGCGAATACTTTCATGTGTATGTCTACGGGGCGACAGTGAAAGTGGTAACAGACCACAAGCCGTTAGTAACGTTGTATGGAAATCCCGGCGCCAAGCTGCCCCTGAGACTAGAAAGATGGGCTATGAGGCTGCTGCCATACCAGCCAGTTATCGAGTACCGTCAGAGTAAAGATAATCCGTCGGATTACTTATCTCGCCATCTGCAAGTGTCAGACAGAAGTTCTCGAGAAGAACTTGTGGCAGAAGAATATGTGAACTTCGTCACAGAGGAAAGTATCCCAAAAGCAATGAGTAGTACAGAAGTCTTAGAAGCAACGTTGGCAGACCCAACTCTCAGTGCTGTGAAAGATCTTCTGTTAACTGGAAAATGGTACAT
>CAXEFP010000963.1:35000-42500 GCA_963995525.1 Escarpia spicata | reverse complement strand
TTCGTGCTATCGAGACGCGGTCTTCTGCGTCTTGTTCGCGCCGCCGAGAGGAAGCATACTCTTCAAACCGCATGCCGATATTCGCAGCGAAACCGATTGCGTGAGAGATTTGGTATCTCCGAATCTGTAATTTGCAGGTAAAATCAGGGAGTAACTATGACTCTCTACAGGTCGCCAAATGCCTCGTCGTCTAATTAGTGAAGCTCATGAATGTATGATTTGCTTACAGCATCACGACCGTTCGTGCTATCGAGACGCGGTCTTCAGCGTCGTGTTCGCTCTGCCGAGAGGAAGCGTACTCTTCAAACCGCATCCCGATATTCGCAGCGAAACCGATTGCGTGAGAGATTTTGTAAGAAATGCTTGAAATTCTTCTGAGTTAAGTCAGTTCGTCTACGGGGGATCGGCCTCGATGATTTGCTTACAGCATCACGACCCTTCGAGCTATCGAGACGCGGTCTTCTGCGTCTTGTTCGCGCCGGCGAGAGGAAGCGTACGCTTCAAACCGCATGCCGATATTCGCAGTATCTCCGAATCTGAAATTTTGCAAAATTTACTCCCGCCGCTTACCCGCGCTTATTCGTAATTTTCCTATAGAATCACGACCGTTCGTGCTATCGAGACGCGGTCTTCAGCGTCGTGTTCGCTCTGCCGAGAGGAAGCGTACTCTTCAAACCGCATCCCGATATTCGCAGCGAAACCGATTGCGTGAGAGATTTGGTATCTCCGAATCTGTAATTTGCAGGTAAAATCAGGGAGTAACTATGACTCTCTACAGGTCGCCAAATGCCTCGTCGTCTAATTAGTGAAGCTCATGAATGTATGATTTGCTTACAGCATCACGACCGTTCGTGCTATCGAGACGCGGTCTTCAGCGTCGTGTTCGCTCTGCCGAGAGGAAGCGTACTCTTCAAACCGCATCCCGATATTCGCAGCGAAACCGATTGCGTGAGAGATTTTGTAAGAAATGCTTGAAATTCTTCTGAGTTAAGTCAGTTCGTCTACGGGGGATCGGCCTCGATGATTTGCTTACAGCATCACGACCCTTCGAGCTATCGAGACGCGGTCTTCTGCGTCTTGTTCGCGCCGGCGAGAGGAAGCGTACGCTTCAAACCGCATGCCGATATTCGCAGTATCTCCGAATCTGAAATTTTGCAAAATTTACTCCCGCCGCTTACCCGCGCTTATTCGTAATTTTCCTATAGAATCACGACCGTTCGTGCTATCGAGACGCGGTCTTCTGCGTCTTGTTCGCGCCGCCGAGAGGAAGCGTACTCTTCAAACCGCATGCCGATATTCGCAGCGAAACCGATTGCGTGAGAGATTTGGTATCTCCGAATCTGTAATTTGCAGGTAAAATCAGGGAGTAACTATGACTCTCTACAGGTCGCCAAATGCCTCGTCGTCTAATTAGTGAAGCTCATGAATGTATGATTTGCTTACAGCATCACGACCGTTCGTGCTATCGAGACGCGGTCTTCAGCGTCGTGTTCGCTCTGCCGAGAGGAAGCGTACTCTTCAAACCGCATCCCGATATTCGCAGCGAAACCGATTGCGTGAGAGATTTTGTAAGAAATGCTTGAAATTCTTCTGAGTTAAGTCAGTTCGTCTACGGGGGATCGGCCTCGATGATTTGCTTACAGCATCACGACCCTTCGAGCTATCGAGACGCGGTCTTCTGCGTCTTGTTCGCGCCGGCGAGAGGAAGCGTACGCTTCAAACCGCATGCCGATATTCGCAGTATCTCCGAATCTGAAATTTTGCAAAATTTACTCCCGCCGCTTACCCGCGCTTATTCGTAATTTTCCTATAGAATCACGACCGTTCGTGCTATCGAGACGCGGTCTTCTGCGTCTTGTTCGCGCCGCCGAGAGGAAGCATACTCTTCAAACCGCATGCCGATATTCGCAGCGAAACCGATTGCGTGAGAGATTTGGTATCTCCGAATCTGTAATTTGCAGGTAAAATCAGGGAGTAACTATGACTCTCTACAGGTCGCCAAATGCCTCGTCGTCTAATTAGTGAAGCTCATGAATGTATGATTTGCTTACAGCATCACGACCGTTCGTGCTATCGAGACGCGGTCTTCAGCGTCGTGTTCGCTCTGCCGAGAGGAAGCGTACTCTTCAAACCGCATCCCGATATTCGCAGCGAAACCGATTGCGTGAGAGATTTTGTAAGAAATGCTTGAAATTCTTCTGAGTTAAGTCAGTTCGTCTACGGGGGATCGGCCTCGATGATTTGCTTACAGCATCACGACCCTTCGAGCTATCGAGACGCGGTCTTCTGCGTCTTGTTCGCGCCGGCGAGAGGAAGCGTACGCTTCAAACCGCATGCCGATATTCGCAGTATCTCCGAATCTGAAATTTTGCAAAATTTACTCCCGCCGCTTACCCGCGCTTATTCGTAATTTTCCTATAGAATCACGACCGTTCGTGCTATCGAGACGCGGTCTTCAGCGTCGTGTTCGCTCTGCCGAGAGGAAGCGTACTCTTCAAACCGCATCCCGATATTCGCAGCGAAACCGATTGCGTGAGAGATTTTGTAAGAAATGCTTGAAATTCTTCTGAGTTAAGTCAGTTCGTCTACGGGGGATCGGCCTCGATGATTTGCTTACAGCATCACGACCCTTCGAGCTATCGAGACGCGGTCTTCTGCGTCTTGTTCGCGCCGGCGAGAGGAAGCGTACGCTTCAAACCGCATGCCGATATTCGCAGTATCTCCGAATCTGAAATTTTGCAAAATTTACTCCCGCCGCTTACCCGCGCTTATTCGTAATTTTCCTATAGAATCACGACCGTTCGTGCTATCGAGACGCGGTCTTCTGCGTCTTGTTCGCGCCGCCGAGAGGAAGCATACTCTTCAAACCGCATGCCGATATTCGCAGCGAAACCGATTGCGTGAGAGATTTGGTATCTCCGAATCTGTAATTTGCAGGTAAAATCAGGGAGTAACTATGACTCTCTACAGGTCGCCAAATGCCTCGTCGTCTAATTAGTGAAGCTCATGAATGTATGATTTGCTTACAGCATCACGACCGTTCGTGCTATCGAGACGCGGTCTTCAGCGTCGTGTTCGCTCTGCCGAGAGGAAGCGTACTCTTCAAACCGCATCCCGATATTCGCAGCGAAACCGATTGCGTGAGAGATTTTGTAAGAAATGCTTGAAATTCTTCTGAGTTAAGTCAGTTCGTCTACGGGGGATCGGCCTCGATGATTTGCTTACAGCATCACGACCCTTCGAGCTATCGAGACGCGGTCTTCTGCGTCTTGTTCGCGCCGGCGAGAGGAAGCGTACGCTTCAAACCGCATGCCGATATTCGCAGTATCTCCGAATCTGAAATTTTGCAAAATTTACTCCCGCCGCTTACCCGCGCTTATTCGTAATTTTGCTATAGAATCACGACCGTTCGTGCTATCGAGACGCGGTCTTCAGCGTCGTGTTCGCTCTGCCGAGAGGAAGCGTACTCTTCAAACCGCATCCCGATATTCGCAGCGAAACCGATTGCGTGAGAGATTTGGTATCTCCGAATCTGTAATTTGCAGGTAAAATCAGGGAGTAACTATGACTCTCTACAGGTCGCCAAATGCCTCGTCGTCTAATTAGTGAAGCTCATGAATGTATGATTTGCTTACAGCATCACGACCGTTCGTGCTATCGAGACGCGGTCTTCAGCGTCGTGTTCGCTCTGCCGAGAGGAAGCGTACTCTTCAAACCGCATCCCGATATTCGCAGCGAAACCGATTGCGTGAGAGATTTTGTAAGAAATGCTTGAAATTCTTCTGAGTTAAGTCAGTTCGTCTACGGGGGATCGGCCTCGATGATTTGCTTACAGCATCACGACCCTTCGAGCTATCGAGACGCGGTCTTCTGCGTCTTGTTCGCGCCGGCGAGAGGAAGCGTACGCTTCAAACCGCATGCCGATATTCGCAGTATCTCCGAATCTGAAATTTTGCAAAATTTACTCCCGCCGCTTACCCGCGCTTATTCGTAATTTTGCTATAGAATCACGACCGTTCGTGCTATCGAGACGCGGTCTTCAGCGTCGTGTTCGCTCTGCCGAGAGGAAGCGTACTCTTCAAACCGCATCCCGATATTCGCAGCGAAACCGATTGCGTGAGAGATTTGGTATCT
Source organism: Escarpia spicata (assembly GCA_963995525.1). Taxonomy (NCBI): domain Eukaryota; kingdom Metazoa; phylum Annelida; class Polychaeta; order Sabellida; family Siboglinidae; genus Escarpia; species Escarpia spicata. Next base: position 38,366 of record CAXEFP010000963.1, on the reverse strand, counting down.
CCGAATCTGTAATTTGCAGGTAAAATCAGGGAGTAACTATGACTCTCTACAGGTCGCCAAATGCCTCGTCGTCTAATTAGTGAAGCTCATGAATGTATGATTTGCTTACAGCATCACGACCGTTCGTGCTATCGAGACGCGGTCTTCAGCGTCGTGTTCGCTCTGCCGAGAGGAAGCGTACTCTTCAAACCGCATCCCGATATTCGCAGCGAAACCGATTGCGTGAGAGATTTTGTAAGAAATGCTTGAAATTCTTCTGAGTTAAGTCAGTTCGTCTACGGGGGATCGGCCTCGATGATTTGCTTACAGCATCACGACCCTTCGAGCTATCGAGACGCGGTCTTCTGCGTCTTGTTCGCGCCGGCGAGAGGAAGCGTACGCTTCAAACCGCATGCCGATATTCGCAGTATCTCCGAATCTGAAATTTTGCAAAATTTACTCCCGCCGCTTACCCGCGCTTATTCGTAATTTTCCTATAGAATCACGACCGTTCGTGCTATCGAGACGCGGTCTTCTGCGTCTTGTTCGCGCCGCCGAGAGGAAGCATACTCTTCAAACCGCATGCCGATATTCGCAGCGAAACCGATTGCGTGAGAGATTTGGTATCTCCGAATCTGTAATTTGCAGGTAAAATCAGGGAGTAACTATGACTCTCTACAGGTCGCCAAATGCCTCGTCGTCTAATTAGTGAAGCTCATGAATGTATGATTTGCTTACAGCATCACGACCGTTCGTGCTATCGAGACGCGGTCTTCAGCGTCGTGTTCGCTCTGCCGAGAGGAAGCGTACTCTTCAAACCGCATCCCGATATTCGCAGCGAAACCGATTGCGTGAGAGATTTTGTAAGAAATGCTTGAAATTCTTCTGAGTTAAGTCAGTTCGTCTACGGGGGATCGGCCTCGATGATTTGCTTACAGCATCACGACCCTTCGAGCTATCGAGACGCGGTCTTCTGCGTCTTGTTCGCGCCGGCGAGAGGAAGCGTACGCTTCAAACCGCATGCCGATATTCGCAGTATCTCCGAATCTGAAATTTTGCAAAATTTACTCCCGCCGCTTACCCGCGCTTATTCGTAATTTTCCTATAGAATCACGACCGTTCGTGCTATCGAGACGCGGTCTTCAGCGTCGTGTTCGCTCTGCCGAGAGGAAGCGTACTCTTCAAACCGCATCCCGATATTCGCAGCGAAACCGATTGCGTGAGAGATTTTGTAAGAAATGCTTGAAATTCTTCTGAGTTAAGTCAGTTCGTCTACGGGGGATCGGCCTCGATGATTTGCTTACAGCATCACGACCCTTCGAGCTATCGAGACGCGGTCTTCTGCGTCTTGTTCGCGCCGGCGAGAGGAAGCGTACGCTTCAAACCGCATGCCGATATTCGCAGTATCTCCGAATCTGAAATTTTGCAAAATTTACTCCCGCCGCTTACCCGCGCTTATTCGTAATTTTCCTATAGAATCACGACCGTTCGTGCTATCGAGACGCGGTCTTCTGCGTCTTGTTCGCGCCGCCGAGAGGAAGCATACTCTTCAAACCGCATGCCGATATTCGCAGCGAAACCGATTGCGTGAGAGATTTGGTATCTCCGAATCTGTAATTTGCAGGTAAAATCAGGGAGTAACTATGACTCTCTACAGGTCGCCAAATGCCTCGTCGTCTAATTAGTGAAGCTCATGAATGTATGATTTGCTTACAGCATCACGACCGTTCGTGCTATCGAGACGCGGTCTTCAGCGTCGTGTTCGCTCTGCCGAGAGGAAGCGTACTCTTCAAACCGCATCCCGATATTCGCAGCGAAACCGATTGCGTGAGAGATTTTGTAAGAAATGCTTGAAATTCTTCTGAGTTAAGTCAGTTCGTCTACGGGGGATCGGCCTCGATGATTTGCTTACAGCATCACGACCCTTCGAGCTATCGAGACGCGGTCTTCTGCGTCTTGTTCGCGCCGGCGAGAGGAAGCGTACGCTTCAAACCGCATGCCGATATTCGCAGTATCTCCGAATCTGAAATTTTGCAAAATTTACTCCCGCCGCTTACCCGCGCTTATTCGTAATTTTCCTATAGAATCACGACCGTTCGTGCTATCGAGACGCGGTCTTCAGCGTCGTGTTCGCTCTGCCGAGAGGAAGCGTACTCTTCAAACCGCATCCCGATATTCGCAGCGAAACCGATTGCGTGAGAGATTTGGTATCTCCGAATCTGTAATTTGCAGGTAAAATCAGGGAGTAACTATGACTCTCTACAGGTCGCCAAATGCCTCGTCGTCTAATTAGTGAAGCTCATGAATGTATGATTTGCTTACAGCATCACGACCGTTCGTGCTATCGAGACGCGGTCTTCAGCGTCGTGTTCGCTCTGCCGAGAGGAAGCGTACTCTTCAAACCGCATCCCGATATTCGCAGCGAAACCGATTGCGTGAGAGATTTTGTAAGAAATGCTTGAAATTCTTCTGAGTTAAGTCAGTTCGTCTACGGGGGATCGGCCTCGATGATTTGCTTACAGCATCACGACCCTTCGAGCTATCGAGACGCGGTCTTCTGCGTCTTGTTCGCGCCGGCGAGAGGAAGCGTACGCTTCAAACCGCATGCCGATATTCGCAGTATCTCCGAATCTGAAATTTTGCAAAATTTACTCCCGCCGCTTACCCGCGCTTATTCGTAATTTTCCTATAGAATCACGACCGTTCGTGCTATCGAGACGCGGTCTTCTGCGTCGGGTTCGCCCCGGAGAGGCGCGCCCGACCCCGTAGGCTCGTTCCGGTGTGTCGAAGCGAGATTTTTCGCGTATTTTGTAGCTGTTCCTCGAAAAGTCGTACCGAAAATCGGCTAAGTCCCGAATGTCGATTGTAGAGTAAACGTGCATTGATTGCAACGGGATTCGGTAATGCTCCGGTCGGTGCGAATGTGGATGCCCTCCAGTGTTCCCGTTTATGTTTTGGAGTCGTTTGGCGAGTGTTGTGCGAAAGAAATTTCGATCGGATGTAATTTTTGGTATGTTATCATATATGTTCTGCGCCCGTTCTATATATGTGGAGAGCGGTTGGTCGCCGGCCGTTGGCGCAGAATTGAAAAATTCTGTTCTCTCCTCGTTCTCGTTGGGACGGTTGCCGATGTTAGGCTGCGCGAACTCGTGTTCGGGGCACACAGTCGCGTCGGAATGGGTCTCTCTCCTTGCTAGGAGGAAGCCGGTGGAACGGTCTCGTGGAACAAGTCGGACATGCGAATCGTGATAGCGACCTGACGGTCTTGTCTAGTTCGACCTCCGGGCGGAGGACTCGAACGGCGCGTGGCAGAGCGGCGCCGTCTACCGACAGTCCGAGCGAGCTACCGCGGCACGTGAGCGGCACGCGAGCGAGGCGTCGGGGACG
>CAXEFP010000963.1:15000-22500 GCA_963995525.1 Escarpia spicata | reverse complement strand
CGACCCTTCGAGCTATCGAGACGCGGTCTTCTACGTCTTGTTGGCGCCGGCGAGAGGAAGCGTACGCTTCAAACCGCATGCCGATATTCCGTAGACTAACATAATTCTCTTTATATTTTTTTCAAAAAATTCTGGCCAATCCTCCGTAGACTGACTTTTCTTTATATTTTTTTCAAAAAATTCGGGCCAATCCCCCATAGACGCGGTCTTCAGCGTCGTGTTCGCTCTGCCGAGAGCAAGCGTACGCTGCAGACGGCATCCCGATATTCGCAGCGAAACCGATTGCGTGAAAGATTTTGTAAGAAATGCTTGAAATTCTTCTGAGTTAAGTCAGTTCGTCTACGGGGGATCGGCCTCGATGATTTGCTTACAGCATCACGACCCTTCGAGCTATCGAGACGCGGTCTTCTGCGTCTTGTTGGCGCCGGCGAGAGGAAGCGTACGCTTCAAACCGCATGCCGATATTCCGTAGACTAACATAATTCTCTTTATATTTTTTTCAAAAAATTCTGGCCAATCCTCCGTAGACTGACTTTTCTTTATATTTTTTTCAAAAAATTCGGGCCAATCCCCCATAGACGCGGTCTTCAGCGTCGTGTTCGCTCTGCCGAGAGGAAGCGTACTCTTCAAACCGCATCCCGATATTCGCAGCGAAACCGATTGCGTGAGAGATTTTGTAAGAAATGCTTGAAATTCTTCTGAGTTAAGTCAGTTCGTCTACGGGGGATCGGCCTCGATGATTTGCTTACAGCATCACGACCCTTCGAGCTATCGAGACGCGGTCTTCTGCGTCTTGTTCGCGCCGGCGAGAGGAAGCGTACGCTTCAAACCGCATGCCGATATTCGCAGTATCTCCGAATCTGAAATTTTGCAAAATTTACTCCCGCCGCTTACCCGCGCTTATTCGTAATTTTCCTATAGAATCACGACCGTTCGTGCTATCGAGACGCGGTCTTCTGCGTCTTGTTCGCGCCGCCGAGAGGAAGCATACTCTTCAAACCGCATGCCGATATTCGCAGCGAAACCGATTGCGTGAGAGATTTGGTATCTCCGAATCTGTAATTTGCAGGTAAAATCAGGGAGTAACTATGACTCTCTACAGGTCGCCAAATGCCTCGTCGTCTAATTAGTGAAGCTCATGAATGTATGATTTGCTTACAGCATCACGACCGTTCGTGCTATCGAGACGCGGTCTTCAGCGTCGTGTTCGCTCTGCCGAGAGGAAGCGTACTCTTCAAACCGCATCCCGATATTCGCAGCGAAACCGATTGCGTGAGAGATTTTGTAAGAAATGCTTGAAATTCTTCTGAGTTAAGTCAGTTCGTCTACGGGGGATCGGCCTCGATGATTTGCTTACAGCATCACGACCCTTCGAGCTATCGAGACGCGGTCTTCTGCGTCTTGTTCGCGCCGGCGAGAGGAAGCGTACGCTTCAAACCGCATGCCGATATTCGCAGTATCTCCGAATCTGAAATTTTGCAAAATTTACTCCCGCCGCTTACCCGCGCTTATTCGTAATTTTCCTATAGAATCACGACCGTTCGTGCTATCGAGACGCGGTCTTCAGCGTCGTGTTCGCTCTGCCGAGAGGAAGCGTACTCTTCAAACCGCATCCCGATATTCGCAGCGAAACCGATTGCGTGAGAGATTTGGTATCTCCGAATCTGTAATTTGCAGGTAAAATCAGGGAGTAACTATGACTCTCTACAGGTCGCCAAATGCCTCGTCGTCTAATTAGTGAAGCTCATGAATGTATGATTTGCTTACAGCATCACGACCGTTCGTGCTATCGAGACGCGGTCTTCAGCGTCGTGTTCGCTCTGCCGAGAGGAAGCGTACTCTTCAAACCGCATCCCGATATTCGCAGCGAAACCGATTGCGTGAGAGATTTTGTAAGAAATGCTTGAAATTCTTCTGAGTTAAGTCAGTTCGTCTACGGGGGATCGGCCTCGATGATTTGCTTACAGCATCACGACCCTTCGAGCTATCGAGACGCGGTCTTCTGCGTCTTGTTCGCGCCGGCGAGAGGAAGCGTACGCTTCAAACCGCATGCCGATATTCGCAGTATCTCCGAATCTGAAATTTTGCAAAATTTACTCCCGCCGCTTACCCGCGCTTATTCGTAATTTTCCTATAGAATCACGACCGTTCGTGCTATCGAGACGCGGTCTTCTGCGTCTTGTTCGCGCCGCCGAGAGGAAGCGTACTCTTCAAACCGCATGCCGATATTCGCAGCGAAACCGATTGCGTGAGAGATTTGGTATCTCCGAATCTGTAATTTGCAGGTAAAATCAGGGAGTAACTATGACTCTCTACAGGTCGCCAAATGCCTCGTCGTCTAATTAGTGAAGCTCATGAATGTATGATTTGCTTACAGCATCACGACCGTTCGTGCTATCGAGACGCGGTCTTCAGCGTCGTGTTCGCTCTGCCGAGAGGAAGCGTACTCTTCAAACCGCATCCCGATATTCGCAGCGAAACCGATTGCGTGAGAGATTTTGTAAGAAATGCTTGAAATTCTTCTGAGTTAAGTCAGTTCGTCTACGGGGGATCGGCCTCGATGATTTGCTTACAGCATCACGACCCTTCGAGCTATCGAGACGCGGTCTTCTGCGTCTTGTTCGCGCCGGCGAGAGGAAGCGTACGCTTCAAACCGCATGCCGATATTCGCAGTATCTCCGAATCTGAAATTTTGCAAAATTTACTCCCGCCGCTTACCCGCGCTTATTCGTAATTTTCCTATAGAATCACGACCGTTCGTGCTATCGAGACGCGGTCTTCTGCGTCTTGTTCGCGCCGCCGAGAGGAAGCATACTCTTCAAACCGCATGCCGATATTCGCAGCGAAACCGATTGCGTGAGAGATTTGGTATCTCCGAATCTGTAATTTGCAGGTAAAATCAGGGAGTAACTATGACTCTCTACAGGTCGCCAAATGCCTCGTCGTCTAATTAGTGAAGCTCATGAATGTATGATTTGCTTACAGCATCACGACCGTTCGTGCTATCGAGACGCGGTCTTCAGCGTCGTGTTCGCTCTGCCGAGAGGAAGCGTACTCTTCAAACCGCATCCCGATATTCGCAGCGAAACCGATTGCGTGAGAGATTTTGTAAGAAATGCTTGAAATTCTTCTGAGTTAAGTCAGTTCGTCTACGGGGGATCGGCCTCGATGATTTGCTTACAGCATCACGACCCTTCGAGCTATCGAGACGCGGTCTTCTGCGTCTTGTTCGCGCCGGCGAGAGGAAGCGTACGCTTCAAACCGCATGCCGATATTCGCAGTATCTCCGAATCTGAAATTTTGCAAAATTTACTCCCGCCGCTTACCCGCGCTTATTCGTAATTTTCCTATAGAATCACGACCGTTCGTGCTATCGAGACGCGGTCTTCAGCGTCGTGTTCGCTCTGCCGAGAGGAAGCGTACTCTTCAAACCGCATCCCGATATTCGCAGCGAAACCGATTGCGTGAGAGATTTTGTAAGAAATGCTTGAAATTCTTCTGAGTTAAGTCAGTTCGTCTACGGGGGATCGGCCTCGATGATTTGCTTACAGCATCACGACCCTTCGAGCTATCGAGACGCGGTCTTCTGCGTCTTGTTCGCGCCGGCGAGAGGAAGCGTACGCTTCAAACCGCATGCCGATATTCGCAGTATCTCCGAATCTGAAATTTTGCAAAATTTACTCCCGCCGCTTACCCGCGCTTATTCGTAATTTTCCTATAGAATCACGACCGTTCGTGCTATCGAGACGCGGTCTTCTGCGTCTTGTTCGCGCCGCCGAGAGGAAGCATACTCTTCAAACCGCATGCCGATATTCGCAGCGAAACCGATTGCGTGAGAGATTTGGTATCTCCGAATCTGTAATTTGCAGGTAAAATCAGGGAGTAACTATGACTCTCTACAGGTCGCCAAATGCCTCGTCGTCTAATTAGTGAAGCTCATGAATGTATGATTTGCTTACAGCATCACGACCGTTCGTGCTATCGAGACGCGGTCTTCAGCGTCGTGTTCGCTCTGCCGAGAGGAAGCGTACTCTTCAAACCGCATCCCGATATTCGCAGCGAAACCGATTGCGTGAGAGATTTTGTAAGAAATGCTTGAAATTCTTCTGAGTTAAGTCAGTTCGTCTACGGGGGATCGGCCTCGATGATTTGCTTACAGCATCACGACCCTTCGAGCTATCGAGACGCGGTCTTCTGCGTCTTGTTCGCGCCGGCGAGAGGAAGCGTACGCTTCAAACCGCATGCCGATATTCGCAGTATCTCCGAATCTGAAATTTTGCAAAATTTACTCCCGCCGCTTACCCGCGCTTATTCGTAATTTTGCTATAGAATCACGACCGTTCGTGCTATCGAGACGCGGTCTTCAGCGTCGTGTTCGCTCTGCCGAGAGGAAGCGTACTCTTCAAACCGCATCCCGATATTCGCAGCGAAACCGATTGCGTGAGAGATTTGGTATCTCCGAATCTGTAATTTGCAGGTAAAATCAGGGAGTAACTATGACTCTCTACAGGTCGCCAAATGCCTCGTCGTCTAATTAGTGAAGCTCATGAATGTATGATTTGCTTACAGCATCACGACCGTTCGTGCTATCGAGACGCGGTCTTCAGCGTCGTGTTCGCTCTGCCGAGAGGAAGCGTACTCTTCAAACCGCATCCCGATATTCGCAGCGAAACCGATTGCGTGAGAGATTTTGTAAGAAATGCTTGAAATTCTTCTGAGTTAAGTCAGTTCGTCTACGGGGGATCGGCCTCGATGATTTGCTTACAGCATCACGACCCTTCGAGCTATCGAGACGCGGTCTTCTGCGTCTTGTTCGCGCCGGCGAGAGGAAGCGTACGCTTCAAACCGCATGCCGATATTCGCAGTATCTCCGAATCTGAAATTTTGCAAAATTTACTCCCGCCGCTTACCCGCGCTTATTCGTAATTTTGCTATAGAATCACGACCGTTCGTGCTATCGAGACGCGGTCTTCAGCGTCGTGTTCGCTCTGCCGAGAGGAAGCGTACTCTTCAAACCGCATCCCGATATTCGCAGCGAAACCGATTGCGTGAGAGATTTGGTATCTCCGAATCTGTAATTTGCAGGTAAAATCAGGGAGTAACTATGACTCTCTACAGGTCGCCAAATGCCTCGTCGTCTAATTAGTGAAGCTCATGAATGTATGATTTGCTTACAGCATCACGACCGTTCGTGCTATCGAGACGCGGTCTTCAGCGTCGTGTTCGCTCTGCCGAGAGGAAGCGTACTCTTCAAACCGCATCCCGATATTCGCAGCGAAACCGATTGCGTGAGAGATTTTGTAAGAAATGCTTGAAATTCTTCTGAGTTAAGTCAGTTCGTCTACGGGGGATCGGCCTCGATGATTTGCTTACAGCATCACGACCCTTCGAGCTATCGAGACGCGGTCTTCTGCGTCTTGTTCGCGCCGGCGAGAGGAAGCGTACGCTTCAAACCGCATGCCGATATTCGCAGTATCTCCGAATCTGAAATTTTGCAAAATTTACTCCCGCCGCTTACCCGCGCTTATTCGTAATTTTCCTATAGAATCACGACCGTTCGTGCTATCGAGACGCGGTCTTCTGCGTCTTGTTCGCGCCGCCGAGAGGAAGCATACTCTTCAAACCGCATGCCGATATTCGCAGCGAAACCGATTGCGTGAGAGATTTGGTATCTCCGAATCTGTAATTTGCAGGTAAAATCAGGGAGTAACTATGACTCTCTACAGGTCGCCAAATGCCTCGTCGTCTAATTAGTGAAGCTCATGAATGTATGATTTGCTTACAGCATCACGACCGTTCGTGCTATCGAGACGCGGTCTTCAGCGTCGTGTTCGCTCTGCCGAGAGGAAGCGTACTCTTCAAACCGCATCCCGATATTCGCAGCGAAACCGATTGCGTGAGAGATTTTGTAAGAAATGCTTGAAATTCTTCTGAGTTAAGTCAGTTCGTCTACGGGGGATCGGCCTCGATGATTTGCTTACAGCATCACGACCCTTCGAGCTATCGAGACGCGGTCTTCTGCGTCTTGTTCGCGCCGGCGAGAGGAAGCGTACGCTTCAAACCGCATGCCGATATTCGCAGTATCTCCGAATCTGAAATTTTGCAAAATTTACTCCCGCCGCTTACCCGCGCTTATTCGTAATTTTCCTATAGAATCACGACCGTTCGTGCTATCGAGACGCGGTCTTCAGCGTCGTGTTCGCTCTGCCGAGAGGAAGCGTACTCTTCAAACCGCATCCCGATATTCGCAGCGAAACCGATTGCGTGAGAGATTTTGTAAGAAATGCTTGAAATTCTTCTGAGTTAAGTCAGTTCGTCTACGGGGGATCGGCCTCGATGATTTGCTTACAGCATCACGACCCTTCGAGCTATCGAGACGCGGTCTTCTGCGTCTTGTTCGCGCCGGCGAGAGGAAGCGTACGCTTCAAACCGCATGCCGATATTCGCAGTATCTCCGAATCTGAAATTTTGCAAAATTTACTCCCGCCGCTTACCCGCGCTTATTCGTAATTTTCCTATAGAATCACGACCGTTCGTGCTATCGAGACGCGGTCTTCTGCGTCTTGTTCGCGCCGCCGAGAGGAAGCATACTCTTCAAACCGCATGCCGATATTCGCAGCGAAACCGATTGCGTGAGAGATTTGGTATCTCCGAATCTGTAATTTGCAGGTAAAATCAGGGAGTAACTATGACTCTCTACAGGTCGCCAAATGCCTCGTCGTCTAATTAGTGAAGCTCATGAATGTATGATTTGCTTACAGCATCACGACCGTTCGTGCTATCGAGACGCGGTCTTCAGCGTCGTGTTCGCTCTGCCGAGAGGAAGCGTACTCTTCAAACCGCATCCCGATATTCGCAGCGAAACCGATTGCGTGAGAGATTTTGTAAGAAATGCTTGAAATTCTTCTGAGTTAAGTCAGTTCGTCTACGGGGGATCGGCCTCGATGATTTGCTTACAGCATCACGACCCTTCGAGCTATCGAGACGCGGTCTTCTGCGTCTTGTTCGCGCCGGCGAGAGGAAGCGTACGCTTCAAACCGCATGCCGATATTCGCAGTATCTCCGAATCTGAAATTTTGCAAAATTTACTCCCGCCGCTTACCCGCGCTTATTCGTAATTTTGCTATAGAATCACGACCGTTCGTGCTATCGAGACGCGGTCTTCAGCGTCGTGTTCGCTCTGCCGAGAGGAAGCGTACTCTTCAAACCGCATCCCGATATTCGCAGCGAAACCGATTGCGTGAGAGATTTGGTATCTCCGAATCTGTAATTTGCAGGTAAAATCAGGGAGTAACTATGACTCTCTACAGGTCGCCAAATGCCTCGTCGTCTAATTAGTGAAGCTCATGAATGTATGATTTGCTTACAGCATCACGACCGTTCGTGCTATCGAGACGCGGTCTTCAGCGTCGTGTTCGCTCTGCCGAGAGGAAGCGTACTCTTCAAACCGCATCCCGATATTCGCAGCGAAACCGATTGCGTGAGAGATTTTGTAAGAAA
>CAXEFP010000963.1:0-5000 GCA_963995525.1 Escarpia spicata | reverse complement strand
TAAAATCAGGGAGTAACTATGACTCTCTACAGGTCGCCAAATGCCTCGTCGTCTAATTAGTGAAGCTCATGAATGTATGATTTGCTTACAGCATCACGACCGTTCGTGCTATCGAGACGCGGTCTTCAGCGTCGTGTTCGCTCTGCCGAGAGGAAGCGTACTCTTCAAACCGCATCCCGATATTCGCAGCGAAACCGATTGCGTGAGAGATTTTGTAAGAAATGCTTGAAATTCTTCTGAGTTAAGTCAGTTCGTCTACGGGGGATCGGCCTCGATGATTTGCTTACAGCATCACGACCCTTCGAGCTATCGAGACGCGGTCTTCTGCGTCTTGTTCGCGCCGGCGAGAGGAAGCGTACGCTTCAAACCGCATGCCGATATTCGCAGTATCTCCGAATCTGAAATTTTGCAAAATTTACTCCCGCCGCTTACCCGCGCTTATTCGTAATTTTCCTATAGAATCACGACCGTTCGTGCTATCGAGACGCGGTCTTCTGCGTCTTGTTCGCGCCGCCGAGAGGAAGCGTACTCTTCAAAACCGCATGCCGATATTCGCAGCGAAACCGATTGCGTGAGAGATTTGGTATCTCCGAATCTGTAATTTGCAGGTAAAATCAGGGAGTAACTATGACTCTCTACAGGTCGCCAAATGCCTCGTCGTCTAATTAGTGAAGCTCATGAATGTATGATTTGCTTACAGCATCACGACCGTTCGTGCTATCGAGACGCGGTCTTCAGCGTCGTGTTCGCTCTGCCGAGAGGAAGCGTACTCTTCAAACCGCATCCCGATATTCGCAGCGAAACCGATTGCGTGAGAGATTTTGTAAGAAATGCTTGAAATTCTTCTGAGTTAAGTCAGTTCGTCTACGGGGGATCGGCCTCGATGATTTGCTTACAGCATCACGACCCTTCGAGCTATCGAGACGCGGTCTTCTGCGTCTTGTTCGCGCCGGCGAGAGGAAGCGTACGCTTCAAACCGCATGCCGATATTCGCAGTATCTCCGAATCTGAAATTTTGCAAAATTTACTCCCGCCGCTTACCCGCGCTTATTCGTAATTTTCCTATAGAATCACGACCGTTCGTGCTATCGAGACGCGGTCTTCTGCGTCTTGTTCGCGCCGCCGAGAGGAAGCATACTCTTCAAACCGCATGCCGATATTCGCAGCGAAACCGATTGCGTGAGAGATTTGGTATCTCCGAATCTGTAATTTGCAGGTAAAATCAGGGAGTAACTATGACTCTCTACAGGTCGCCAAATGCCTCGTCGTCTAATTAGTGAAGCTCATGAATGTATGATTTGCTTACAGCATCACGACCGTTCGTGCTATCGAGACGCGGTCTTCAGCGTCGTGTTCGCTCTGCCGAGAGGAAGCGTACTCTTCAAACCGCATCCCGATATTCGCAGCGAAACCGATTGCGTGAGAGATTTTGTAAGAAATGCTTGAAATTCTTCTGAGTTAAGTCAGTTCGTCTACGGGGGATCGGCCTCGATGATTTGCTTACAGCATCACGACCCTTCGAGCTATCGAGACGCGGTCTTCTGCGTCTTGTTCGCGCCGGCGAGAGGAAGCGTACGCTTCAAACCGCATGCCGATATTCGCAGTATCTCCGAATCTGAAATTTTGCAAAATTTACTCCCGCCGCTTACCCGCGCTTATTCGTAATTTTCCTATAGAATCACGACCGTTCGTGCTATCGAGACGCGGTCTTCAGCGTCGTGTTCGCTCTGCCGAGAGGAAGCGTACTCTTCAAACCGCATCCCGATATTCGCAGCGAAACCGATTGCGTGAGAGATTTTGTAAGAAATGCTTGAAATTCTTCTGAGTTAAGTCAGTTCGTCTACGGGGGATCGGCCTCGATGATTTGCTTACAGCATCACGACCCTTCGAGCTATCGAGACGCGGTCTTCTGCGTCTTGTTCGCGCCGGCGAGAGGAAGCGTACGCTTCAAACCGCATGCCGATATTCGCAGTATCTCCGAATCTGAAATTTTGCAAAATTTACTCCCGCCGCTTACCCGCGCTTATTCGTAATTTTCCTATAGAATCACGACCGTTCGTGCTATCGAGACGCGGTCTTCTGCGTCTTGTTCGCGCCGCCGAGAGGAAGCATACTCTTCAAACCGCATGCCGATATTCGCAGCGAAACCGATTGCGTGAGAGATTTGGTATCTCCGAATCTGTAATTTGCAGGTAAAATCAGGGAGTAACTATGACTCTCTACAGGTCGCCAAATGCCTCGTCGTCTAATTAGTGAAGCTCATGAATGTATGATTTGCTTACAGCATCACGACCGTTCGTGCTATCGAGACGCGGTCTTCAGCGTCGTGTTCGCTCTGCCGAGAGGAAGCGTACTCTTCAACCGCATCCCGATATTCGCAGCGAAACCGATTGCGTGAGAGATTTTGTAAGAAATGCTTGAAATTCTTCTGAGTTAAGTCAGTTCGTCTACGGGGGATCGGCCTCGATGATTTGCTTACAGCATCACGACCCTTCGAGCTATCGAGACGCGGTCTTCTGCGTCTTGTTCGCGCCGGCGAGAGGAAGCGTACGCTTCAAACCGCATGCCGATATTCGCAGTATCTCCGAATCTGAAATTTTGCAAAATTTACTCCCGCCGCTTACCCGCGCTTATTCGTAATTTTGCTATAGAATCACGACCGTTCGTGCTATCGAGACGCGGTCTTCAGCGTCGTGTTCGCTCTGCCGAGAGGAAGCGTACTCTTCAAACCGCATCCCGATATTCGCAGCGAAACCGATTGCGTGAGAGATTTGGTATCTCCGAATCTGTAATTTGCAGGTAAAATCAGGGAGTAACTATGACTCTCTACAGGTCGCCAAATGCCTCGTCGTCTAATTAGTGAAGCTCATGAATGTATGATTTGCTTACAGCATCACGACCGTTCGTGCTATCGAGACGCGGTCTTCAGCGTCGTGTTCGCTCTGCCGAGAGGAAGCGTACTCTTCAAACCGCATCCCGATATTCGCAGCGAAACCGATTGCGTGAGAGATTTTGTAAGAAATGCTTGAAATTCTTCTGAGTTAAGTCAGTTCGTCTACGGGGGATCGGCCTCGATGATTTGCTTACAGCATCACGACCCTTCGAGCTATCGAGACGCGGTCTTCTGCGTCTTGTTCGCGCCGGCGAGAGGAAGCGTACGCTTCAAACCGCATGCCGATATTCGCAGTATCTCCGAATCTGAAATTTTGCAAAATTTACTCCCGCCGCTTACCCGCGCTTATTCGTAATTTTGCTATAGAATCACGACCGTTCGTGCTATCGAGACGCGGTCTTCAGCGTCGTGTTCGCTCTGCCGAGAGGAAGCGTACTCTTCAAACCGCATCCCGATATTCGCAGCGAAACCGATTGCGTGAGAGATTTGGTATCTCCGAATCTGTAATTTGCAGGTAAAATCAGGGAGTAACTATGACTCTCTACAGGTCGCCAAATGCCTCGTCGTCTAATTAGTGAAGCTCATGAATGTATGATTTGCTTACAGCATCACGACCGTTCGTGCTATCGAGACGCGGTCTTCAGCGTCGTGTTCGCTCTGCCGAGAGGAAGCGTACTCTTCAAACCGCATCCCGATATTCGCAGCGAAACCGATTGCGTGAGAGATTTTGTAAGAAATGCTTGAAATTCTTCTGAGTTAAGTCAGTTCGTCTACGGGGGATCGGCCTCGATGATTTGCTTACAGCATCACGACCCTTCGAGCTATCGAGACGCGGTCTTCTGCGTCTTGTTCGCGCCGGCGAGAGGAAGCGTACGCTTCAAACCGCATGCCGATATTCGCAGTATCTCCGAATCTGAAATTTTGCAAATTTACTCCGCCGCTTACCCGCGCTTATTCGTAATTTTCCTATAGAATCACGACCGTTCGTGCTATCGAGACGCGGTCTTCTGCGTCTTGTTCGCGCCGCCGAGAGGAAGCATACTCTTCAAACCGCATGCCGATATTCGCAGCGAAACCGATTGCGTGAGAGATTTGGTATCTCCGAATCTGTAATTTGCAGGTAAAATCAGGGAGTAACTATGACTCTCTACAGGTCGCCAAATGCCTCGTCGTCTAATTAGTGAAGCTCATGAATGTATGATTTGCTTACAGCATCACGACCGTTCGTGCTATCGAGACGCGGTCTTCAGCGTCGTGTTCGCTCTGCCGAGAGGAAGCGTACTCTTCAAACCGCATCCCGATATTCGCAGCGAAACCGATTGCGTGAGAGATTTTGTAAGAAATGCTTGAAATTCTTCTGAGTTAAGTCAGTTCGTCTACGGGGGATCGGCCTCGATGATTTGCTTACAGCATCACGACCCTTCGAGCTATCGAGACGCGGTCTTCTGCGTCTTGTTCGCGCCGGCGAGAGGAAGCGTACGCTTCAAACCGCATGCCGATATTCGCAGTATCTCCGAATCCTGAAATTTTGCAAAATTTACTCCCGCCGCTTACCCGCGCTATTCGTAATTTTCCTATAGAATCACGACCGTTCGTGCTATCGAGACGCGGTCTTCAGCGTCGTGTTCGCTCTGCCGAGAGGAAGCGTACTCTTCAAACCGCATCCCGATATTCGCAGCGAAACCGATTGCGTGAGAGATTTTGTAAGAAATGCTTGAAATTCTTCTGAGTTAAGTCAGTTCGTCTACGGGGGATCGGCCTCGATGATTTGCTTACAGCATCACGACCCTTCGAGCTATCGAGACGCGGTCTTCTGCGTCTTGTTCGCGCCGGCGAGAGGAAGCGTACGCTTCAAACCGCATGCCGATATTCGCAGTATCTCCGAATCTGAAATTTTGCAAAATTTACTCCCGCCGCTTACCCGCGCTTATTCGTAATTTTCCTATAGAATCACGACCGTTCGTGCTATCGAGACGCGGTCCTTCTGCGTCTTGTTCGCGCCGCCGAGAGGAAGCATACTCTTCAAACCGCATGCCGATATTCGCAGCGAAACCGATTGCGTGAGAGATTTGGTATCTCCGAATCTGTAATTTGCAGGTAAAATCAG
>CAXEFP010000961.1:0-13749 GCA_963995525.1 Escarpia spicata | reverse complement strand
AGTGAGAGAGAGAGAGAGAGATGAGAGAGAGAGAGAGAGAGAGAGAGGAGATGAGAGAGAGAGAGAGAGAGAGAGAGAGAGAGAGAGAGAGAGAGAGAGAGAGAGAGAGAGAGAGAGAGAGAGAGAGAGAGAGAGAGAGAGAGAGGAGAGAGAGAGAGAGAGAGAGAGAGAGAGAGAGAGAGAGAGAAGAGAGAGAGAGAGAGAGAGAGAGAGAGAGAGAGAGAGAGAGAGAGAGAGAGATATAGAGAGCGAGATATCTTTTGTTGTCAGCTGTCGTTCATTACCGCGTTATTCCAGACGCTGTCCATCGATAGTTTGACCATGACATGTTTACTGGCCTTAGGTCGCGTCTGAAAGAAAACGTGGCTATATCCCCTTAGACGTAGCTTGCGACTCGCCATGACCGAGAATGGAGACGAATTGCTGCGCGTTCAATCACTTGGCCTCATCAATTGTTTAGACGAGTTACCGTGGAAGAAGTACACGAAGGTAGCGGTCAAGTGTGGGCGCAAATTCATCAAATAGTTTCACCACAAGGCAAATTAAGGTTACACCTAAATTGGATTACATAGCGCAATTGTAAAGGTTTATTATTTGTTTGAGAAGTGCAACACGGACAACGTGAAACCGCAGAATATGCATGGTCAATCTCGGACATACATTGCAACGTAGACCGTCAACGCTAGACTGCAATTGGTGGTGTTTAGGAGGACGGCGGCGGTGACTTGAAAAGCAAGCAAATGCAAAATGTATATATAAATTCGTTGGTATTGGCTTTAATATCGTGTGAACTGCAATCTTGTATGTACTTTAGTTCTTCTTTATTGACATACAAATGGAAAGATAATTTAGGACTGCACTGTAGTTTTGTTTTAATGTATTAGTTGATAATGACAAACAAAATCACGGACAATTGGGTAGCAACGACAATGATTAAAATATGTGTTAACATAAAAAAGTTTTATTACAGTATAAAGTAAAGAACGAAACACATATAGAAGCCAAACACAAAGAGATGAGAATAGTATTAAATGAAGTTAAGATGCATTGAATAACACATAGACGAGCGAGACCGACAACAGAATACTGGGTTACGTTTGCGTACGAGATTGAGGGCATAATGTATAGATTCTTTCAAATGCAAACAAAAGAAACGATCCAGACAAAACACCTGTCGAATAAAAACATTAGAAACACGTGGAAGATAACAAGCGCGTTAGAACTCTGGAAAACAAGAAGATGACACGATTACAAACAGCCATTTATTACAACTACTACAACTGATATTACCGCCCCCGAAATAAATAATTTATTTATTATATTTATTTTATTATTGGCATGACATTTAAAACATTGCAGTACAAATATGCAGAGCTATAAAAAAGAGTAAATTAAATGTTCTACTTTGTAACGGTAGGTATCCAAATGTGTACCTCAAGTTGTCTTTAACATAGAGGATATTGGTTCACCGCCAGTAGCAGTGCTAAGTGTGAGTGACATATTGACGTACAGTACTACTAATGGTACATCAAAAAATAGAGACGATACCTTAGGATAATAACTTAACTAAGGACACGAAGTAGCGTATAAAAGAGCAGTGTATGTTAGATGTGAAAGACATCCATTTTATTATAAAAGTGGCAGAGAGATTATGCGTTATAAATGCACTGCTTCATAGCGGCACATGGTCGTAACAAAAATGGTAAATCTTTGTTAAATTCCTACGTACATATATACACATACACGCATGTTGTGTTTTTTATTAAGAATATTATAAATGTTTATGCCAATCGATAATTAGGTTGTACAACAGTATTAGAGACACGTATTCGTTCCCATGGGGAAATGCATTATCTATTATCACTTCACTTGCATAACGAGACTGTTCTTATCTTTCGTGATCAGTAATTTCCGATTTATTCCAATCTTCCTGTGATGCTTTCTTTCTCCTCAGTCTCTGATTAATATTTTCACCTTGCTAATTCCAGTATTCTCTGTTTTTTCTGCCAAATGTTATTTCTGACTCTTGATGAAATATATGTGAATACATGCGTTATTTTTCCGCCGCCACGTTTTCTTTCGTATGTACCTATTTAATATCGGTATTATTCCTTACTAGCTTTTCAATGTTAGTTAGTTGTTTGTGTAATTAATTTGCAGTCAATCACCCAAAAAACTACTCAAGCTAATACGAACACACGCACGCACCCACGTACACCCGCACACACGCGCGCACACACACGCACACACACACACACACACAATCTCCTCACAATCCCCATTAGGCCTTTATGGGACAGTTTCATAAGAACGAAAGCCCCGGCCCGTTTTCGACGTGGATGGAACGTCTTCCTGCCGTGGTGAAGCTGCTAGTTCTTAAAAGGAGAGAACGTCATGACTTATTGATGTCAGTGGGCGAGTAATCTAAACCGGACGAAACGTGCACAGTCTTGTGCCGCCGGTTAATCGCGTTAGGTTACAGGTCTTGGTTCGGCGCCATTCCCCTCGTCTACGCTCACTTCCGGTCGGAACAGCTCGTAGATGACGCGTTAAAACGGCAATTCTATCATGTTCAGTTAATTAAACCAAATGCATGCAGCAGCGACGAACATACTGAATCATAATTACATCAAATATTAATATGATATTTTATGTCAGATGATCAATACCGTTACGGTTCTTAGATGGCGTTCGCTTTGCCCTCAAGGTGGTGGTGTCGCATTTCATTGCCTGGCACACATGCTCAGTAGAACATTATATATTGAAATATACATACGTACCTAATATACAGGTTATTAGTTAGTTGGTTAGAGAAAGAGCGAGAGAGGGGGGAGGGAGGGAGGGAGGGAGGGAGGGAGGGAGGGAGGGAGGGAGGGAGGGAGGGAGGGAGGGAGGGGAGGGAGGGGAGAGAGAGAGAGAGAGACAGACAGACAGACAGACACACAAACAGAAACAGAAACAGAGAGAGACAAAAGGACAGAGGGACAAGCGAGCGAGAGAGCAGGCGAGAGAGAGAGACAGACAGACAGACAAACAGACACACAAACAGAAACAAAGAGAGACAGAAGGACAGAGGGACAAGCGAGCGAGAGAGCAGGCGAGAGAGAGAGAGAGAGAGAGGAGAGAGAGAGAGAGAGAGAGAGAGAGAGAGAGAGAGAGAGAGAGAGAGAGAGAGAGAGAGAGAGAGAGAGAGAGAGAGAGAGAGAGAGAGAGAGAGAGAGAGAGAGAGAGAGAGAGAGAGAGAGAGAGAGAGAGAGAGAGAGAGAGAGAGAGAGAGAGAGAGAGAGAGAGAGGAGAGAGAGAGAGAGAGAGAGAGAGAGAGAGAGAGAGAGAGAGAGAGAGAGAGAGAGAGAGAGAGAGAGAGAGAGAGAAGAGAGAGAGAGAGAGAGAGAGAGAGAGAGAGAACTAGCGAGCGAGCAAAAGTGAGAGTGCGTTGTTATGCCATTTGCATAAATTTGCAAGTACTTAATTGTTTGGCAGCTGGGTCATTTATACATTTGTGTTCGACTCGAACTGACAACACAAATGGTTGTTGCTACCTCATTCATAGTTAAGAGCATTACCAGTAGAGAATTATTATATCGTACATAATGTCGCCGTATCTTAACTGCATGTAAATAGAAGCATATCATTCATTAGGCGTTTCCCACATAATATGCTGATAGGCTGATAGCTAAAAGTAGTGTTTTTATATAAATCTGGCGAGAATTATTACAAACCGATTTAGCTTGTCCCACATCTGTCTACATACTGAAAAAAACTGTTGAATTCAAGTTGAACGAATTGCAAATATTCTATACAACTTAGATTAGTATATGTAAACCTATTGTTAAAATGTATCTACGTTATAGCTAAAGTGGCGATATGCAATCAGTTAATTTTCCATATTGTTACCATTTAGAGCTCGAGAATGATGGAGTTATCGAACTAGCGGTCGAAGGAACAGGAACGCCATTTCGTGGACCCTCATCAAATATTCACCGGCGTCTGCACTGAAAATGTAGCGTCTAATTCGTGGCATCGTACACATAGCAGGAAACTTAACAGCTCTGCATCTGTACGCGTGTGTATGTGTGCCTGCGTGTTTTCTGTTTACCTCGGGGTCTGTTTCTATAACTTTGTTTCTGAACCTGTCTCTGCCTCAGCCTGTCTCTGTTTCTCTCTATGTATGTATGTATGTATGTATGTATGTATGTATGTATGTATGTATGTATGTATGTATGTATGTATGTATGTATGTATGTATGTATGTATGTATGTCTGTATGTATGTATGTATGTATGTATGTATGTCTGTATGTCTGTCTGTCTGTATGTATGTATGTATGTATGTATGTATGTATGTATGTATGTATGTATGTATGTATGTATGTATGTATGTATGTATGTAAGCACGTATGCCTGTCTGTCTGTCTGTCTGTCTGTCTGTCTGTCTGTATGTATGTATGTCTGTCTGTCTGTCTGTCTGTATGTATGTATGTATGTATGTATGTATGTATGTAAGCACGTATGCCTGTCTGTATGTCTGTCTGTCTGTCTGTCTGTCTGTCTGTCTGTCTGTCTGTCTGTCTGTCTGTCTGTCTGTATGTCTGTCTGTCTGTCTGTCTGTCTGTCTGTCTGTCTGTATGTATGTATGTATGTATGTATGTATGTATGTATGTAAGCACGTATGCCTGTCTGTCTGTCTGTCTGTCTGTATGTCTGTCTGTCTGTCTGTCTGTCTGTCTGTCTGTCTGTCTGTCTGTCTGTCTGTCTGTCTGTCTGTCTGTCTGTCTGTCTGTCTGTCTGTCTGTCTGTCTGTCTGTCTGTATGTATGTATGTATGTATGTAAGCACGCATGCCTGTCTGTCTGTCGGTCAGTCCTTTCGTCCGTCCGTTTCTGCAGAGGTAGCACGTAAAAGACTTAAGAGGTGATTACTCTGCTGGAAATGTCAGAAATGAAAGCGTGTATTGCAGTGAAGTAATAGTTTCCTCAAAATAAACATGATTGTTTAGGATTCAAACTTAAGCTAGTGTTTCCAAGTGAAGGTAAGTAGAAATTTACGCGCCACTTTGTTAGTAGACAAACACATCTCGAATTTTATCACGATCATGTACTTCAATACCACAGAGTTCTCGCGAGAACTTGTCAAGGTCGACATGTCGACATCACATGACAAAATAGCTACCTTGGTCCTGCGCGGAATAACTCAAGTACTTTGTTTAATGACACGTGATTCTTTGTTCCGACATGAACGTGATACTAGACTCAGCTTCTCGTTCGCGGGTCACGGATGACGAATTGCAGTTGTCGTCTGCTCTGGTTCTGTCCCCGACCTGATGGCTGATATACGGAATTCGGGGATAACAGGGACGTGCTATCCATCTACTGCCCGGTGAGGCGATACTATCGCGCGCGATTTTCGATTACTGTGAATAATGTTTTGCTATTATCCCTTGATAAATTATCTCCGAAATATACATGACAATCGAACCTGGTTTGTGGATGTTACGTATGGAAAATCGACATATGCGAGACCACCCGGAACCTCGTTTTTTCTCTCACCGATACGGGAGGTGATTCAAATGTAAATCTTATTGTCTGAAAAAATAAATAACGGTGATGACATTATGAGATGTATGGATGTTATGTGTACGGATGAGTATGTTATGTGTACGGATGAGTATGCTTATGTGTGTGCGTATGTATATAGAAGTATTTGTGAGAGCGTGTGTGTGTGTGCGCGAGTGTGTGTATGTGTGAGTGCGCGTGTTCGCGTGCGTTGTGCGGAGGCGTGTGTGTGCGTTCGCGGTGTGGGGGGGATGTGCGTGGGTCATTGGGTGGGTGGGTTTAGGTGGGTATGTGGGGGTTGTTGGTGCGTGGGTATGGGTGGAGCTCCATGTCGAACATGAACTGAGAATGTATACCAGGTTTAATGATACCACTTAAATATGGATATAGAACATATTAATTCTAGAACTGATCACGTTTGCATAACCATCTTCTATTTACATTTTATTACGTACATGTTCATTTTTAAAAACATCAAACTTCAAACCTTTTGGGGAGAAACTGAAAACCCCCATCATCCGGTTTCCGTCATTGAACCCACGCCGCCTCCCTTGTCATCACACCCGTGCCCTAGTTAGGGGATCGGGGTGCAAGACGGGGTGAAGGTGAGGTGGATCGAGGGGCGTGCGTCCCAGGAGACTTCCTGGATGATCCTCCCCGGCTGGTGTTGAACGGCAGCCGGACCTAGGTGTGCCTTCAAAGTCGGTCTAATCAGGGCGGGCGCTGAATACTTCACACCTGGGATTCATGTGTGGGCGTACTCCCCGAGCGTGCGCGCGTAATCAAGTTCTGGGTCTCTCACTTGGTCAACGGCTGCCCGAAAATAACGACGTTGATCATTGCATTTGTGAGCATATATACAGCCGTTCTTAACCTTCTGTGGCTGCGTCCCAGTCGTGAGACATTTTTGAAAAAGCGGAAACATCCTTCGCTTCTAAAATTTCGTCTTGTCGTTTTTTGTGTGTCGTTTTTAACTTGCTGTATCTAATGGGTCGTCATTTCTGTTCCGTTCTCGTTTGCGACTGGCATTCTTTTATGGGGTCATCAAGCACATCGAATTTTCAAATTACAGGAAAAAGCCATACGAATAATATCCTTAAGTAAATACAATGCTCACACAAGTTCAGTTGCTAAAGTTGGATTACATTTATAAAATCCAACAATTAAAATGTTACTACAAATTAATTAACAATCTTTTACCCTACTACTTCGATGTTTTTCCAAACACACATCTATGATATTCATCAACACTGCACACGTGAAAGAAATAATCTGTATATGTCCAGATTCAAACATGAATTTGCGAAAAAATGCATTAGACACAACACAGTAGAGACAGTTAACAATACACCAAGTATTATCATTAATAAAATTTACACCCACAGTCTATATGGTTTTTCAACATACACAAAAAACTTTTTATTTTAAATGTTATCCACTTGTCGTATCCATAATTGCTTTATTTGTAATTCGTAATACGTATTAGAATTATTCGTTGTATATGTATCGTATTTATAGGTCAAATAAATTGATTCTGAGTTCTGAGTTATGAGACTAACGCATGCGTTAGAGAATGTACAAACAACAGAGACCAAAAAGCATGCGCCTAAGCCAAGGTATGTCCTCGTTTGCAAGATGCAGCAAATATATCGACTTCATTGTGAATACTGTTTGTTTTTGGGAATTTCCAACAGCTGGATATTTAATCAAAAAGCAGGAATTAGGGACCAAGGGATAAAAGCGGTAAGTCTCGCTCGAAAGTGGTAATTTGACATCCATCCTTCCATCCACCCATCCACCAAATACATGTATCCACCCGTTCGCCCAATTACCCGACCACCGCACACATTTGTTTTACCTACCAACGATTAAAACAAAATAATTCGACCGTCATCTGTTTATGAGTAATGGACTTACCGTTCGGTAAATTTTTAAGGAGATGTCTGCAATTTTCAGTACTTCTGAACAAAGTTTGCGGGGTCATGGAACCGTTTCACAAACATTCTTATCAGCTCATAAGCCCGATTTTGCTCTCTAAAATCGGCTACGTTTTGGTATAAAACCTGTCAACAACAGGACGCGACACCGGGACACATGTGTCACGGAAATGTTGTCCTCTGTTATACGGCGGCGGCACCGATATTCTCTGAAATGATGGATGTTTCTTATGACTTAATTGTCTCAGTGAAAAGTGAATACATGACGTTCACATGTTTACGTTATGGACATACCATTTGCATTCATAAAAATTACCGTCCCCCAGTATACAATGTAAATATGATATTAATCCCAAAAACATTCAAGTTAATAAATCGAATGATAGTGATTGTATGTTAGAGAAGCCAAACCTGAAGGAGGCACGCTTGAGCAGTTAGTGTTTTAGAACGAGTGCTATTTAACATGAACTTACGACATATCAGAATGTATACCGTAATGTTATATAATCATATATCTTGGGTCGCAGCCTGTGACGTACATTAGCGTCATTGTCATGAACGCGGCTGCCGGTTGTACTACGAACTGTCGGGTCTAGTATAAAAAGTAATATTATGTACCTTTATCAAGGATAACCATCTGTCGGCCCCTGATTAAGATTAACCCGCGTAGAAAGGATGCAGGTTTTGCTACTCATTGAACTGCGCTTTTGCGCGGTTAATTTGTGGCTAATTGGAACCAGAAAGGGCGAAAACTAGACTAGACTGCTGCAGTTTTCGTCTCACTACGACGTGAGAAAAGCCGCTGAAATGTCTGTGTGTCGGCCTCTGTTGGTTGGCCGCCCAGATAGGGACCCACGCATGTGTACGTCCAGGGTACACGTGCACTTGTTTAAGTATAACAAATCACGTAGGGTAGTCATTTACTTTGTCACACAATCCATGCTCGTAAATGGCATGAACTCGTGTCTAAACGGTTCTCCATTCAACATCTGCTCAGTTTTTCTCAAATAAAATAGTGTACATCATATTCTTATTACCCTAGTATACAATTTTACCAATAATATTTATTAGTTTATACACTTGGTGTATTCAACTATGCATACCGTTCGAAATTATATATCCTCTTGTATCAGGTTGTATAGTTTTTTTCATTTTGTCCTGTATATGGACAACATAGTTAATTCAAAGTTAAAAACTTTATTCGTAGGTAGAAAATATACATAGAACATTACATTTTATAATGTTATTGTATATGATAGCAAAAATGTCCGTCTACGGACAGGATAATTGAGTAGTTCATACGTGACAGCCACGACACCAGTAATTTACCAAATGTCAAGGAACACACGACATCGTTACATAAACACCATAACGAATAGGTAGGCGAGGCGATGACTTCGGCGTATATTAAACTTATATAACAAGAAACAACCGCGTCGTGCACGTGCTACTACACTTGTCTGTTCAAAATGTCGCTTGTTTGAGAGAAAGTGAAGTTCACGTCCATCGATAGGCCCTCGTAATGATAGTGTAAAATTGTCCAATAATATTCATAGTGCCGGTTTCCCGGAGTCATTTCCGCACGCGCGTGGTTTCAGCGATTGCTAATTTACGTTTTACGTTGCGAAGAAACTGATTTACCCTAACACTGCTAAGAACCCTTGTCATACGTGGTGTTTTGAGAACAAAACACATAGAGGGGTTACGTTATTCTCGTGGGGTCGTAGATTACTTCCTGAAGGTTTGGCGCCAGAGGTACAAGGCGGCTAGGAGGAAAACGTTAACATATCTACATAGGCCTACATATAAGCATATTATTATTATTATTTACGCTGGCTCGATTACAGTTAGATAACTTTTACATGTGTACATAATAACCAATGTAGAAGATATCCAGTTGCGTCAACTAGTTTATTTATTGCTTGCGTTCTGGCACGAATTGTAATCAAATTTAGTTTTTGTATTATTTATATCAAATACAAAATATCTGTTTAATTTTCAATTCTTGTGCACACACGCGCTTCCCGGTGAAAGAGAAGGGTGTTTTTTGTTCGTTGTTTATCCAGGCACCGACTTTCTTGTTCGTCAGATCGATGTAATCAATGCTGTGTACTAATCCTGTTTTGTATGTGCAGTGTAGCATAATGAACGGAGACGTTGTCGCTGACAGCTGCTGTTATGCGTATTTGACGTTGACGTAAGTTTTGGGATAAAAACGACATTCTAACCATGGACCATGCGTCTTAGTCACACACAAAAATGCATCGCACCCTGTGACGTTGTGACAGTCAGTCACGTGCTGCTGTAGTTATGGTGACAGGGTAAATCGTGATACGTCCTGGAGGACCTGGATAGTTTGCATCTGACTTCATTATTTGGGATTATCTCTCACTTATCTTGTCCTAAAATCCACTATATATTATCACTTGACTTGCACTTGTATAATAACAAGACTTATCTTCGTGGTCGGAAAATTCCGATCTATTTCAATCCTCCTGTGATGTTTTCTTTCTCCACTCTGATCAATAATTTCACTTTGCTAATTCTAGAATTGTCTGTTTTTTCAGTTGGCCAAATGTTATTTCTGACTCTTGATAACGTAGTGTAAATACATTCGTTATTTTTTCCGCCGCCACTTTGTCTTTCGTGTGTACGTGTGTTAGTATTTTACCTTACTAGCTTTTCAATGAATGAATTAAAAAGATACTCCCGAAACATTGGAATCGGAAAGACACCTTCAACATTTCAACGATATTCCTTCGACGGGTTCTGGTCGCCCTTCCGTGTATGGTAAACACTTCTATCAGTTTAGTTTTCTTGTCTCTCAAGGCCGAGATACATTGGCACTTTTAGCCCGACCTGACTAGACCACGCCAGAACAGGCCAGAACAGACCAGACCAGGCCAGATCAGACTAGACCACACCAGACTACAGTACTCAACGGTGCCCGCACGCATGCGTGAAACTCCTAATGTTTTGTCAAGAAATCTCCCAATATCATTGCACGCAATTATTGGTTGTGGTTTATGTTTAAATTTTATTTGAGCACAATAAGTTTTCTATAGAGAACTAGTTTATTATTTGCTTTGTTCATTGTTTGGTTTAGTCTTTATACATGTTGTCAACTGTTATGCGTAAGAAATAATAAATAATAAATGCGAAGAAATAAAAAAAAATCATTTGTATGTATATATTAAATAGCAGGAATGTTTTATTGAAACAAATTACGTTTTGTTTGATACCATATTGTGTTATTCATGTGCGCAGGTGCAATGACGTAACAAATCGCAAACAACAACAAGATCACTCACTCCAGATGTAACTGCCATTTATATTCTCTTCCCCCAGTACCATTCGCCTTTAGAATTCCCTCCCTCAACACACTGTTACCTAAACTAAATTCCTGTATGTTGCGCCTCCGAGTTCAGATTCCCGGAGATATAGGCACTATACAAGTGTATTATTATTAAAAACAACTTGGATGCATTCAAAAAGAATATATAGACATTGACATACCCAACAATCTAGACACCAAACTCTTCTGCACGTATTCCTGTTATTTGTATGTTATTTGTGTTAATTAAAAAAACCTCTGTACATGAATACACAGTCCCTGCTTCGCCCACCAACCACCAGTTGTATCCTCGGTGCGTAGAGGGTAAGCGAAAGCATGGAAGAAAAAGAAGACAATAGTGTTGCCTAGAATATTAATCGTTTGCACCACTTTGCCAGCCGTTGAACGCAAATGATTAAGAAAGTTCTACGTGAACGACACGTTATAAGGTTACCCTCTATCCTCGTGAAACCTTCTACATACGCAAGCGACATACGCGACACAGCAGAACGGACGGGGCAGTTTTGTATGACAACGCTCTATGTCGAATCATGTTGCGAGGGTAGTGGTCGTCTAATTAAATAGTAATGACGTCATCGTGGCGGCACGTCGCCTCGAATAGACAGCAACGTGCAACATATGACGTCATCAACCAAGTCGGTATCTTTAACGATCGCTACCATCTACAGTTTATATTTGTGTCAGAACGAATTAATCCTTCTTCGTCGTTGTCCTTCTAAAGGGTCTGCCTCTTGTGAGGG
Source organism: Escarpia spicata (assembly GCA_963995525.1). Lineage (NCBI taxonomy): Eukaryota > Metazoa > Annelida > Polychaeta > Sabellida > Siboglinidae > Escarpia > Escarpia spicata. Next base: position 2,167 of record CAXEFP010000961.1, on the reverse strand, counting down.
TATTCAGCCGAGCGATGCCTAAATTGCGGGACCACAGTCTGAGAGCCAAAACAATTAATGCATTGAAAACCCAGGTGGAGTTTAACAAAATTTCAAACAGTAGCCATAGGCGTGAACTTCAACGGGTCACTGGCGGCGGATGCATGTTGTGGAATCTAATTCATAGTCTTTTAACGAAATTTGCAAATGGGGGCATTGAGCAATGGAGATTGAAAGACGAGTCCTGTCTGAAAAGAAAGACAAAAGGAAAAAGAGCTGGGTGAAGGGCATCTTCCCTGAAGGCCTTACATATGTTGGGTGACTCTGGTTCATTAGCTGTCGCTGTATCTGCAAAAACAGCGAGGATAATTACTGTTACACCAAGTTCTTCCTGGCTGGATGCTTCCCAGAGAAGCCGAAATGGTATTAAATTGAATAGGTCTGCCAGGGCTAACGTGTAAAGTGCTTTGAGCATTCCTAAGGACCGGATACTTCGTTGTATAAGAACACATCTTTTACTTTTTCAACCTTATGGACTTTGGTGCCCAAAGAGGATAGGTAAGGTAAGATATGATGGGTGTTCTGTGAAAGGTACCTCTTCAAATCGATGTTTTCTGCTCGTCGCCTTTCATATTAATTTATGTTATTCAATTCGGTATTCAATAAGTTAAACCAATTGTTCAAAGCATGGAGAGAAACCGATAACACGCAGACCATACCAGTCGCCTTTTCCACAATTACTCGAACAACGAAAACAATATTGGCTTTGTTTTGTTTTTGCGAAAACGAAAATGTCGTGACCACGGTAATAGGCTAATAGTTCATTTATTTTGTTTATTGAAAATAGCGATTTTGGTTGTACATCGGAGTTCTTCCCGTTGTGTCCATCACGCGACGTGTCGACACTTTCTAACGCATGCCTTTGTCAGGTCCGCGACGGTGCCTAGTGTTTCCGGTGTGCATGCACGGATCGTCCTGTATTAGACAGCAGCGGATGTGATGGCTGTCCGCCGCTGTCGCTTTTCTTTGACAGCTTCTCATCGACGAAGCCCCTTTTTCAGATGGTTGCATTGCGACTCTTGTGCGATGACAGAGACCCGACATCGAGTCAGCTGGTCCTAACCCCATTTTGACAACTGTTGGTGCATCTTGCTGATGCCCGTTGCATTGCTGCATTTTAGTGCCTCAGGGCGATGAGTGCAACTGCTTCGTGAAGTTCAAGAACCGTTCTGCGACGTTAGACGGTTAGCAGCCAATCATATTTTGACTGCCACGTGTTGTGATCTTTATAAGATATTGACAACCGAGTGATATCCAGTGGAGCTATGCTAGTCAGTAAGTGTAGACTGTGCTCTCTATGGTGGTATAGTTCAGGAAACCCAAACAACAGAACAGCGGTGACTGACTCGTCTGCCAAGTATTGACCAGAGAGAGTACGTGTAGCTCGACTAGACGAACTTAGCCATTTGATCAACACGACATACGCGAGAAGGCAACCACTTGTAATTAGTCAGCAACCATTTACAGCATTATTCAAGTTATTTGCTTGTTTTGACATAACGTGCGTATTCATTAGTAGAACAGCAGAAAGCAAGGCAACTGGACATCAATGTCGATGATCTGCTTCCTTATGTTGAGGTTTACTGTTTGCGGATGATGATGTTTTGCGCATTTAGCACCAGTTTGGTTTGTGAGAATGAATATGTTCTGATATAGGCCTATACTCTACACGCTACAGTGTCCCGTTGGTTCGTGTCTTCTAGTTTTTCTATACTTCTTAACTGAGGAAAAAGCTATGTTATGGAAACATTTTAGTTGCCCTTCCCCGTACTCTATTTAGCGCATCTATGTCCACCTTACGATATGGTATCCAAGCTTGCATGCAGTATTCAAAGAGATGCCTAATTATAACTTTATGCTGAGGAATAATTACAAAGTTTACCTTATACGCAACATTTCTCATAATTAACCCAATAATCTGATTGTCCTTTCAAGCTGCAAGTTCTCGACCATATTGCGCAGTAGGTCGTCACGTTACAGGTGACTGGTCACCTCAAGTATGGTGGTGTAGAGGGGTCGGCGGTTGGCGGTTCATATGCCGCCGACAGATCAAAGACACAGCTCCGGTGATTAGTCCGGTTTGGAAACCATCTTCGATACGTTCTGTCAGGTTGTGCATCTGGCTTGT
>CAXEFP010000960.1:0-63738 GCA_963995525.1 Escarpia spicata | reverse complement strand
ATTCCATTGGTTTCTTTTCAATTTGCCCTCTGGCTAGTATATATTTGTTGCACAATCTTGTTAAATATAGTTAAAACGTTAATATTGAATCCGTTCCAAAATACCCACAGGTGGTTGTACATATCCGGCAGTAATTCGTTCGTATTTTCATTAAGTTGTGGTCTAAATGGGCAAACCTTGAGTAATCTGTTCTTTTTCGTGTTATCTGTAACTGTGGAAGAATAAATATTTAGGTCCTGGCTTCTGGAACTGACATTCGTTTCACACGCAGGGAGCACCATACTGCGAGCGCGTGTGTACGTGTATGTGTATGCGAGCGTACGTGCACACGTACGTCCGAACAAACGAATGCACGAATGTTTCTTCAAATCTACAGCTTTTTTTTTCTTGAACGTTGACGTTCTTGTCCACAAGCCTTGTGGAACTTATTAGTTTGGTTGGAAATCTTGCTATATATTTAATACTGAATCTGCTCCAAAATATCCTCCGATTTTGTACACGTCTGGGAGCAGTTCCTTCACATTTCTGGCGATCTTTTGCTGGCAAAACTACACACAGACCAGTGTCGTGGAGTTAGATCCTGAAGTACGTTATAATATTTCACGGCGCGATGACAAAGGGGCAGTAAATCTGAAATACACGTACCACGACCACGGGTCACGTTTCACGTCGGGAGATCGGACGTGGACGTACACTTACCTGGCGGTACGTTAATCTTTGCTTTTGCTCTTGTAATTACATAAATCACCACGACGAAGAGTAGATGTCCGAAAGCTGTCATTGTTTTGAATATAGTCCCAAACTGACCAGGTGACGCTGTTACTGACAGCTAGCTGTTTGAGGCTGCGCGTCATCCGTCAGCAACACAACAATACGCTTCGTTGGGCACACAGTCAGCCATGCGTGACCCGAGCACGCTTCGTTAAATGGGTCAGAAAATACGACGTATATTACAAATCTGATGTCATGCTTGTTCCTGGTCCCACAACCCAAGGCTATTCAGCCACGCGTGTCGGGTCTTGCATTCGTCGTCGCCTCTGGCTTCGTCAGCCTTTGTAGTTACTCATCAGCGACGCCTGTCGCAGCAGTATTATATTTGTAGATTCGTAAGAAATTACGAACTCGACTATGATCTCCCAACAACTCATTGCACTACGCTACAGTTGGATATGGATATTAGACTGTTATATTCTTGTATACCGAACAGTATATAATATTTTGATTAATGCGTGCCCGTTTGTATGAATGAATGAATGAATGAATGTAAATTTAGGTAGGCAACGTGTCAGGTAACGAACAGACATTTGACGAAATATCCATCGGGTATATATACGGACACCTCAACCCCAGTGACAATACGGCGGACACACACACGACAGTCGTTTTGTCGCAACTGATTTATGAGTTCAATGTGTCAACACCCAAACAGCCGACAGAGATAAACCAGGAATGTTTTGTTTGAGAGCTACACCGCAACAGCAGTCCAGACACATCGAGACAACGAGCAGTGAGACATAAGATCAAACGAACACGTGCTTTCTACTTAGCAAGTGTGCACTGCATACACTGCGAGGCAAGGGAGTTGCCATGTCACATACACAATAAAAGACATCTCGGTGACTCATTCCTCGTGTATTCCTGCCTTCTGGCAGGCGCTTCAGTCGGCATCAACACAGTAAGATGAATATATCTTCGTGGACATTCTAGTGTTATGGAACAGACAACAACCTGTATATGCAATAAAAAGGAATGCGACTCCAAAGAAACACGGGGAATATGTCGTGTCTGTGCCGCGATATATACATCACTCATATGACAGATCGGCAGTTCGGAGTAGTTACTTGAGAGAGACTGTAAAGGCAAATTGTTAAATTGTGTGTGTGTGCATACATGTATGCGTGCGTGCGTGCGTGCGTGCGTGCGTGCGTGCGTGCGTGCGTGTGTGTGTGTGTGTGTGTGTGTGTGTGTGTGTGTGTGTGTGTGTGTGTGTGTGTGTGTGTGTGTGTGTGTGTGTGTGTGTGTGTGTGTGCAGGATTGCGGTTGTCCAAGACGGGCGGTCGCCCAAGAAAAAACACAAAAAACATGGTTTAATATGTTAGTCATGTGCCCACTCGCCTGGATTCCGCTGTGAAATTAATACATCTTTGTCCGACCACAAAGGAACCGTTCCAATTGCGATGACAATAAAACTATTCCTGCGAGATAACATGTGATCGTTTAACAATAAATAAAGCCAATGCAATGTACGATAGTTGAGAAACCGAATAACCCCATAAGGTGCCGTCACACGATGCAACTTAGTCGCATGCAATGGTTGCGCGCAACCTAGTCTCCCCGTATGTTGGTACCATTGCATGCAATACATTGCACGCAATTCTATTGCATGCAAGTTGCATATTTAGAACATGTTCTATAATGTGCAACTTAGTTGCAACTTAGTCGCATGAAATGACCAATCAGAACCCGCCGCCGGGATCATCGTCGGTAACAATGGCGCCGAAAATAAATAACGTCATCCTTAATGAGGACGAAACAAAACAATTAATCGAGTTATTCCAGGGGCAGGAATGCCTCTGGGACACGACATCAGGATATTATCACCGCCGAGAACATCGGGCGTCCGCCATGACGTCAATAACATTAGGAATGATAACTTCCACCGGTCGAAACTTCAGTGTTGATTGTATTCATAGGCTATAGTATAGACAGTGTAGTACAGTGTAGCCTCTTTTAGTATACTCACGTCCGGAATATTCGGGCAGGTAAAAATTCGTGGCACTGAAATATCGTGTTCTAACGCTCTTGGCCTATTTTAATACACTGCGTGGTCTCGCACTGAATCACGTAATACGTGAACAATTTACACAGCGTAGATAGGACCCACGAATTTTGACGCAAGCGTCTTCGTCTTCGACGAGATTTGGATTTCGCCTGTATATTATTGCCTATAGGCTATACCAGCATAATTTAGCGGCATAAATCGTGCTTTCGATTTTTGGCTTTTTAATAAAAACCTTGTCAAATCTATCCGTAAGATATCTGTGTACTAAATCTCTAACATTTATTCCGTTAAAATTTCTGCAAAACAAACTGTTGGAAATGTTTTTTGTATGAATTACATATAAAATTAAAAATAGATCAACGCGGCAACGGAATCTAAATCTTGTAAAAGACGCCAGCGTCAAAAACCGTGCATCCTATTTGCATTATGTTATGTAAATCACACACACCACACACATAAATACTTACATGCATGCATGCATACCTGCATACATACAAACATACATACATACATACATACATAACATACACAACATACATACATACTTACATACATGAATACATGCATACAAACATACATACATACATTGTTGTCTCGAATTTTTGTGTTTTGTCTTTATTCATTCATTCCATGGGTTTCTTTTCAATTTGCCATCTGGCGATTATAGATTTGTTGCACAATCTTGTTAAATATAGTTAAAACGTTAATTTTGAATCCGTTCCAAAATACCCACAGGTGGTTGTACATATCCGGCAGTAATTCGTTCGTATTTTCATTAAGTTGTGGTCTAAATGGGCAAACCTTGAGAAATGTGTTCTTTTTCATGTTATCTGTAACTGTTGAAGAATAAATATTTAGGTCCTGGCTTCTGGAACTGACATTCGAATGCACGAATGTTTCTTCAAATCTACAGCTTTTTTTTTCTTGAACGTTGACGTTCTTGTCCACAAGCCTTGTGGAACTTATTAGTTTGGTTGGAAATCTTGCTATATATTTAATACTGAATCTGCTCCAAAATATCCTCCGATTTTGTACACGTCTGGGAGCAGTTCCTTCACATTTCTGGCGATCTTTTGCTGGCAAAACTACACACAGACCAGTGTCGTGGAGTTAGATCCTGAAGTACGTTATAATATTTCACGGCGCGATGACAAAGGGGCAGTAAATCTGAAATACACGTACCACGACCACGGGTCACGTTTCACGTCGGGAGATCGGACGTGGACGTACACTTACCTGGCGGTACGTTAATCTTTGCTTTTGCTCTTGTAATTACATAAATCACCACGACGAAGAGTAGATGTCCGAAAGCTGTCATTGTTTTGAATATAGTCCCAAACTGACCAGGTGACGCTGTTACTGACAGCTAGCTGTTTGAGGCTGCGCGTCATCCGTCAGCAACACAACAATACGCTTCGTTGGGCACACAGTCAGCCATGCGTGACCCGAGCACGCTTCGTTAAATGGGTCAGAAAATACGACGTATATTACAAATCTGATGTCATGCTTGTTCCTGGTCCCACAACCCAAGGCTATTCAGCCACGCGTGTCGGGTCTTGCATTCGTCGTCGCCTCTGGCTTCGTCAGCCTTTGTAGTTACTCATCAGCGACGCCTGTCGCAGCAGTATTATATTTGTAGATTCGTAAGAAATTACGAACTCGACTATGATCTCCCAACAACTCATTGCACTACGCTACAGTTGGATATGGATATTAGACTGTTATATTCTTGTATACCGAACAGTATATAATATTTTGATTAATGCGTGCCCGTTTGTATGAATGAATGAATGAATGAATGTAAATTTAGGTAGGCAACGTGTCAGGTAACGAACAGACATTTGACGAAATATCCATCGGGTATATATACGGACACCTCAACCCCAGTGACAATACGGCGGACACACACACGACAGTCGTTTTGTCGCAACTGATTTATGAGTTCAATGTGTCAACACCCAAACAGCCGACAGAGATAAACCAGGAATGTTTTGTTTGAGAGCTACACCGCAACAGCAGTCCAGACACATCGAGACAACGAGCAGTGAGACATAAGATCAAACGAACACGTGCTTTCTACTTAGCAAGTGTGCACTGCATACACTGCGAGGCAAGGGAGTTGCCATGTCACATACACAATAAAAGACATCTCGGTGACTCATTCCTCGTGTATTCCTGCCTTCTGGCAGGCGCTTCAGTCGGCATCAACACAGTAAGATGAATATATCTTCGTGGACATTCTAGTGTTATGGAACAGACAACAACCTGTATATGCAATAAAAAGGAATGCGACTCCAAAGAAACACGGGGAATATGTCGTGTCTGTGCCGCGATATATACATCACTCATATGACAGATCGGCAGTTCGGAGTAGTTACTTGAGAGAGACTGTAAAGGCAAATTGTTAAATTGTGTGTGTGTGCATACATGTATGCGTGCGTGCGTGCGTGCGTGCGTGCGTGCGTGCGTGCGTGCGTGCGTGCGTGCGTGCGTGCGTGCGTGTGTGTGTGTGTGTGTGTGTGTGTGTGTGTGTGTGTGTGTGTGTGTGTGTGTGTGTGTGTGTGTGTGTGTGTGTGCAGGATTGCGGTTGTCCAAGACGGGCGGTCGCCCAAGAAAAAACACAAAAAACATGGTTTAATATGTTAGTCATGTGCCCACTCGCCTGGATTCCGCTGTGAAATTAATACATCTTTGTCCGACCACAAAGGAACCGTTCCAATTGCGATGACAATAAAACTATTCCTGCGAGATAACATGTGATCGTTTAACAATAAATAAAGCCAATGCAATGTACGATAGTTGAGAAACCGAATAACCCCATAAGGTGCCGTCACACGATGCAACTTAGTCGCATGCAATGGTTGCGCGCAACCTAGTCTCCCCGTATGTTGGTACCATTGCATGCAATACATTGCACGCAATTCTATTGCATGCAAGTTGCATATTTAGAACATGTTCTATAATGTGCAACTTAGTTGCAACTTAGTCGCATGAAATGACCAATCAGAACCCGCCGCCGGGATCATCGTCGGTAACAATGGCGCCGAAAATAAATAACGTCATCCTTAATGAGGACGAAACAAAACAATTAATCGAGTTATTCCAGGGGCAGGAATGCCTCTGGGACACGACATCAGGATATTATCACCGCCGAGAACATCGGGCGTCCGCCATGACGTCAATAACATTAGGAATGATAACTTCCACCGGTCGAAACTTCAGTGTTGATTGTATTCATAGGCTATAGTATAGACAGTGTAGTACAGTGTAGCCTCTTTTAGTATACTCACGTCCGGAATATTCGGGCAGGTAAAAATTCGTGGCACTGAAATATCGTGTTCTAACGCTCTTGGCCTATTTTAATACACTGCGTGGTCTCGCACTGAATCACGTAATACGTGAACAATTTACACAGCGTAGATAGGACCCACGAATTTTGACGCAAGCGTCTTCGTCTTCGACGAGATTTGGATTTCGCCTGTATATTATTGCCTATAGGCTATACCAGCATAATTTAGCGGCATAAATCGTGCTTTCGATTTTTGGCTTTTTAATAAAAACCTTGTCAAATCTATCCGTAAGATATCTGTGTACTAAATCTCTAACATTTATTCCGTTAAAATTTCTGCAAAACAAACTGTTGGAAATGTTTTTTGTATGAATTACATATAAAATTAAAAATAGATCAACGCGGCAACGGAATCTAAATCTTGTAAAAGACGCCAGCGTCAAAAACCGTGCATCCTATTTGCATTATGTTATGTAAATCACACACACCACACACATAAATACTTACATGCATGCATGCATACCTGCATACATACAAACATACATACATACATACATACATAACATACACAACATACATACATACTTACATACATGAATACATGCATACAAACATACATACATACATTGTTGTCTCGAATTTTTGTGTTTTGTCTTTATTCATTCATTCCATGGGTTTCTTTTCAATTTGCCATCTGGCGATTATAGATTTGTTGCACAATCTTGTTAAATATAGTTAAAACGTTAATTTTGAATCCGTTCCAAAATACCCACAGGTGGTTGTACATATCCGGCAGTAATTCGTTCGTATTTTCATTAAGTTGTGGTCTAAATGGGCAAACCTTGAGAAATGTGTTCTTTTTCATGTTATCTGTAACTGTTGAAGAATAAATATTTAGGTCCTGGCTTCTGGAACTGACATTCGAATGCACGAATGTTTCTTCAAATCTACAGCTTTTTTTTTCTTGAACGTTGACGTTCTTGTCCACAAGCCTTGTGGAACTTATTAGTTTGGTTGGAAATCTTGCTATATATTTAATACTGAATCTGCTCCAAAATATCCTCCGATTTTGTACACGTCTGGGAGCAGTTCCTTCACATTTCTGGCGATCTTTTGCTGGCAAAACTACACACAGACCAGTGTCGTGGAGTTAGATCCTGAAGTACGTTATAATATTTCACGGCGCGATGACAAAGGGGCAGTAAATCTGAAATACACGTACCACGACCACGGGTCACGTTTCACGTCGGGAGATCGGACGTGGACGTACACTTACCTGGCGGTACGTTAATCTTTGCTTTTGCTCTTGTAATTACATAAATCACCACGACGAAGAGTAGATGTCCGAAAGCTGTCATTGTTTTGAATATAGTCCCAAACTGACCAGGTGACGCTGTTACTGACAGCTAGCTGTTTGAGGCTGCGCGTCATCCGTCAGCAACACAACAATACGCTTCGTTGGGCACACAGTCAGCCATGCGTGACCCGAGCACGCTTCGTTAAATGGGTCAGAAAATACGACGTATATTACAAATCTGATGTCATGCTTGTTCCTGGTCCCACAACCCAAGGCTATTCAGCCACGCGTGTCGGGTCTTGCATTCGTCGTCGCCTCTGGCTTCGTCAGCCTTTGTAGTTACTCATCAGCGACGCCTGTCGCAGCAGTATTATATTTGTAGATTCGTAAGAAATTACGAACTCGACTATGATCTCCCAACAACTCATTGCACTACGCTACAGTTGGATATGGATATTAGACTGTTATATTCTTGTATACCGAACAGTATATAATATTTTGATTAATGCGTGCCCGTTTGTATGAATGAATGAATGAATGAATGTAAATTTAGGTAGGCAACGTGTCAGGTAACGAACAGACATTTGACGAAATATCCATCGGGTATATATACGGACACCTCAACCCCAGTGACAATACGGCGGACACACACACGACAGTCGTTTTGTCGCAACTGATTTATGAGTTCAATGTGTCAACACCCAAACAGCCGACAGAGATAAACCAGGAATGTTTTGTTTGAGAGCTACACCGCAACAGCAGTCCAGACACATCGAGACAACGAGCAGTGAGACATAAGATCAAACGAACACGTGCTTTCTACTTAGCAAGTGTGCACTGCATACACTGCGAGGCAAGGGAGTTGCCATGTCACATACACAATAAAAGACATCTCGGTGACTCATTCCTCGTGTATTCCTGCCTTCTGGCAGGCGCTTCAGTCGGCATCAACACAGTAAGATGAATATATCTTCGTGGACATTCTAGTGTTATGGAACAGACAACAACCTGTATATGCAATAAAAAGGAATGCGACTCCAAAGAAACACGGGGAATATGTCGTGTCTGTGCCGCGATATATACATCACTCATATGACAGATCGGCAGTTCGGAGTAGTTACTTGAGAGAGACTGTAAAGGCAAATTGTTAAATTGTGTGTGTGTGCATACATGTATGCGTGCGTGCGTGCGTGCGTGCGTGCGTGCGTGCGTGCGTGCGTGCGTGCGTGTGTGTGTGTGTGTGTGTGTGTGTGTGTGTGTGTGTGTGTGTGTGTGTGTGTGTGTGTGTGTGTGTGTGTGTGTGTGTGTGTGTGTGTGTGTGTGCAGGATTGCGGTTGTCCAAGACGGGCGGTCGCCCAAGAAAAAACACAAAAAACATGGTTTAATATGTTAGTCATGTGCCCACTCGCCTGGATTCCGCTGTGAAATTAATACATCTTTGTCCGACCACAAAGGAACCGTTCCAATTGCGATGACAATAAAACTATTCCTGCGAGATAACATGTGATCGTTTAACAATAAATAAAGCCAATGCAATGTACGATAGTTGAGAAACCGAATAACCCCATAAGGTGCCGTCACACGATGCAACTTAGTCGCATGCAATGGTTGCGCGCAACCTAGTCTCCCCGTATGTTGGTACCATTGCATGCAATACATTGCACGCAATTCTATTGCATGCAAGTTGCATATTTAGAACATGTTCTATAATGTGCAACTTAGTTGCAACTTAGTCGCATGAAATGACCAATCAGAACCCGCCGCCGGGATCATCGTCGGTAACAATGGCGCCGAAAATAAATAACGTCATCCTTAATGAGGACGAAGCAAAACAATTAATCGAGTTATTCCAGGGGCAGGAATGCCTCTGGGACACGACATCAGGATATTATCACCGCCGAGAACATCGGGCGTCCGCCATGACGTCAATAACATTAGGAATGATAACTTCCACCGGTCGAAACTTCAGTGTTGATTGTATTCATAGGCTATAGTATAGACAGTGTAGTACAGTGTAGCCTCTTTTAGTATACTCACGTCCGGAATATTCGGGCAGGTAAAAATTCGTGGCACTGAAATATCGTGTTCTAACGCTCTTGGCCTATTTTAATACACTGCGTGGTCTCGCACTGAATCACGTAATACGTGAACAATTTACACAGCGTAGATAGGACCCACGAATTTTGACGCAAGCGTCTTCGTCTTCGACGAGATTTGGATTTCGCCTGTATATTATTGCCTATAGGCTATACCAGCATAATTTAGCGGCATAAATCGTGCTTTCGATTTTTGGCTTTTTAATAAAAACCTTGTCAAATCTATCCGTAAGATATCTGTGTACTAAATCTCTAACATTTATTCCGTTAAAATTTCTGCAAAACAAACTGTTGGAAATGTTTTTTGTATGAATTACATATAAAATTAAAAATAGATCAACGCGGCAACGGAATCTAAATCTTGTAAAAGACGCCAGCGTCAAAAACCGTGCATCCTATTTGCATTATGTTATGTAAATCACACACACCACACACATAAATACTTACATGCATGCATGCATACCTGCATACATACAAACATACATACATACATACATAACATACACAACATACATACATACTTACATACATGAATACATGCATACAAACATACATACATACATTGTTGTCTCGAATTTTTGTGTTTTGTCTTTATTCATTCATTCCATGGGTTTCTTTTCAATTTGCCATCTGGCGATTATAGATTTGTTGCACAATCTTGTTAAATATAGTTAAAACGTTAATTTTGAATCCGTTCCAAAATACCCACAGGTGGTTGTACATATCCGGCAGTAATTCGTTCGTATTTTCATTAAGTTGTGGTCTAAATGGGCAAACCTTGAGAAATGTGTTCTTTTTCATGTTATCTGTAACTGTTGAAGAATAAATATTTAGGTCCTGGCTTCTGGAACTGACATTCGAATGCACGAATGTTTCTTCAAATCTACAGCTTTTTTTTTCTTGAACGTTGACGTTCTTGTCCACAAGCCTTGTGGAACTTATTAGTTTGGTTGGAAATCTTGCTATATATTTAATACTGAATCTGCTCCAAAATATCCTCCGATTTTGTACACGTCTGGGAGCAGTTCCTTCACATTTCTGGCGATCTTTTGCTGGCAAAACTACACACAGACCAGTGTCGTGGAGTTAGATCCTGAAGTACGTTATAATATTTCACGGCGCGATGACAAAGGGGCAGTAAATCTGAAATACACGTACCACGACCACGGGTCACGTTTCACGTCGGGAGATCGGACGTGGACGTACACTTACCTGGCGGTACGTTAATCTTTGCTTTTGCTCTTGTAATTACATAAATCACCACGACGAAGAGTAGATGTCCGAAAGCTGTCATTGTTTTGAATATAGTCCCAAACTGACCAGGTGACGCTGTTACTGACAGCTAGCTGTTTGAGGCTGCGCGTCATCCGTCAGCAACACAACAATACGCTTCGTTGGGCACACAGTCAGCCATGCGTGACCCGAGCACGCTTCGTTAAATGGGTCAGAAAATACGACGTATATTACAAATATGATGTCATGCTTGTTCCTGGTCCCACAACCCAAGGCTATTCAGCCACGCGTGTCGGGTCTTGCATTCGTCGTCGCCTCTGGCTTCGTCAGCCTTTGTAGTTACTCATCAGCGACGCCTGTCGCAGCAGTATTATATTTGTAGATTCGTAAGAAATTACGAACTCGACTATGATCTCCCAACAACTCATTGCACTACGCTACAGTTGGATATGGATATTAGACTGTTATATTCTTGTATACCGAACAGTATATAATATTTTGATTAATGCGTGCTCGTTTGTATGAATGAATGAATGAATGTAAATTTAGGTAGGCAACGTGTCAGGTAACGAACAGACATTTGACGAAATATCCATCGGGTATATATACGGACACCTCAACCCCAGTGACAATACGGCGGACACACACACGACAGTCGTTTTGTCGCAACTGATTTATGAGTTCAATGTGTCAACACCCAAACAGCCGACAGAGATAAACCAGGAATGTTTTGTTTGAGAGCTACACCGCAACAGCAGTCCAGACACATCGAGACAACGAGCAGTGAGACATAAGATCAAACGAACACGTGCTTTCTACTTAGCAAGTGTGCACTGCATACACTGCGAGGCAAGGGAGTTGCCATGTCACATACACAATAAAAGACATCTCGGTGACTCATTCCTCGTGTATTCCTGCCTTCTGGCAGGCGCTTCAGTCGGCATCAACACAGTAAGATGAATATATCTTCGTGGACATTCTAGTGTTATGGAACAGACAACAACCTGTATATGCAATAAAAAGGAATGCGACTCCAAAGAAACACGGGGAATATGTCGTGTCTGTGCCGCGATATATACATCACTCATATGACAGATCGGCAGTTCGTAGTAGTTACTTGAGAGAGACTGTAAAGGCAAATTGTTAAATTGTGTGTGTGTGCATACATGTATGCGTGCGTGCGTGCGTGCGTGCGTGTGTGTGTGTGTGTGTGTGTGTGTGTGTGTGTGTGTGTGTGTGTGTGTGTGTGTGTGTGTGTGTGTGTGTGTGTGTGTGTGTGTGTGTGTGTGTGTGTGTGTGTGTGTGTGTGTGTGTGTGTGTGTGTGTGTGTGTGTGTGTGTGTGCAGGATTGCGGTTGTCCAAGACGGGCGGTCGCCCAAGAAAAAACACAAAAAACATGGTTTAATATGTTAGTCATGTGCCCACTCGCCTGGATTCCGCTGTGAAATTAATACATCTTTGTCCGACCACAAAGGAACCGTTCCAATTGCGATGACAATAAAACTATTCCTGCGAGATAACATGTGATCGTTTAACAATAAATAAAGCCAATGCAATGTACGATAGTTGAGAAACCGAATAACCCCATAAGGTGCCGTCACACGATGCAACTTAGTCGCATGCAATGGTTGCGCGCAACCTAGTCTCCCCGTATGTTGGTACCATTGCATGCAATACATTGCACGCAATTCTATTGCATGCAAGTTGCATATTTAGAACATGTTCTATAATGTGCAACTTAGTTGCAACTTAGTCGCATGAAATGACCAATCAGAACCCGCCGCCGGGATCATCGTCGGTAACAATGGCGCCGAAAATAAATAACGTCATCCTTAATGAGGACGAAACAAAACAATTAATCGAGTTATTCCAGGGGCAGGAATGCCTCTGGGACACGACATCAGGATATTATCACCGCCGAGAACATCGGGCGTCCGCCATGACGTCAATAACATTAGGAATGATAACTTCCACCGGTCGAAACTTCAGTGTTGATTGTATTCATAGGCTATAGTATAGACAGTGTAGTACAGTGTAGCCTCTTTTAGTATACTCACGTCCGGAATATTCGGGCAGGTAAAAATTCGTGGCACTGAAATATCGTGTTCTAACGCTCTTGGCCTATTTTAATACACTGCGTGGTCTCGCACTGAATCACGTAATACGTGAACAATTTACACAGCGTAGATAGGACCCACGAATTTTGACGCAAGCGTCTTCGTCTTCGACGAGATTTGGATTTCGCCTGTATATTATTGCCTATAGGCTATACCAGCATAATTTAGCGGCATAAATCGTGCTTTCGATTTTTGGCTTTTTAATAAAAACCTTGTCAAATCTATCCGTAAGATATCTGTGTACTAAATCTCTAACATTTATTCCGTTAAAATTTCTGCAAAACAAACTGTTGGAAATGTTTTTTGTATGAATTACATATAAAATTAAAAATAGATCAACGCGGCAACGGAATCTAAATCTTGTAAAAGACGCCAGCGTCAAAAACCGTGCATCCTATTTGCATTATGTTATGTAAATCACACACACCACACACATAAATACTTACATGCATGCATGCATACCTGCATACATACAAACATACATACATACATACATACATAACATACACAACATACATACATACTTACATACATGAATACATGCATACAAACATACATACATACATTGTTGTCTCGAATTTTTGTGTTTTGTCTTTATTCATTCATTCCATGGGTTTCTTTTCAATTTGCCATCTGGCGATTATAGATTTGTTGCACAATCTTGTTAAATATAGTTAAAACGTTAATTTTGAATCCGTTCCAAAATACCCACAGGTGGTTGTACATATCCGGCAGTAATTCGTTCGTATTTTCATTAAGTTGTGGTCTAAATGGGCAAACCTTGAGAAATGTGTTCTTTTTCATGTTATCTGTAACTGTTGAAGAATAAATATTTAGGTCCTGGCTTCTGGAACTGACATTCGAATGCACGAATGTTTCTTCAAATCTACAGCTTTTTTTTTCTTGAACGTTGACGTTCTTGTCCACAAGCCTTGTGGAACTTATTAGTTTGGTTGGAAATCTTGCTATATATTTAATACTGAATCTGCTCCAAAATATCCTCCGATTTTGTACACGTCTGGGAGCAGTTCCTTCACATTTCTGGCGATCTTTTGCTGGCAAAACTACACACAGACCAGTGTCGTGGAGTTAGATCCTGAAGTACGTTATAATATTTCACGGCGCGATGACAAAGGGGCAGTAAATCTGAAATACACGTACCACGACCACGGGTCACGTTTCACGTCGGGAGATCGGACGTGGACGTACACTTACCTGGCGGTACGTTAATCTTTGCTTTTGCTCTTGTAATTACATAAATCACCACGACGAAGAGTAGATGTCCGAAAGCTGTCATTGTTTTGAATATAGTCCCAAACTGACCAGGTGACGCTGTTACTGACAGCTAGCTGTTTGAGGCTGCGCGTCATCCGTCAGCAACACAACAATACGCTTCGTTGGGCACACAGTCAGCCATGCGTGACCCGAGCACGCTTCGTTAAATGGGTCAGAAAATACGACGTATATTACAAATATGATGTCATGCTTGTTCCTGGTCCCACAACCCAAGGCTATTCAGCCACGCGTGTCGGGTCTTGCATTCGTCGTCGCCTCTGGCTTCGTCAGCCTTTGTAGTTACTCATCAGCGACGCCTGTCGCAGCAGTATTATATTTGTAGATTCGTAAGAAATTACGAACTCGACTATGATCTCCCAACAACTCATTGCACTACGCTACAGTTGGATATGGATATTAGACTGTTATATTCTTGTATACCGAACAGTATATAATATTTTGATTAATGCGTGCTCGTTTGTATGAATGAATGAATGAATGTAAATTTAGGTAGGCAACGTGTCAGGTAACGAACAGACATTTGACGAAATATCCATCGGGTATATATACGGACACCTCAACCCCAGTGACAATACGGCGGACACACACACGACAGTCGTTTTGTCGCAACTGATTTATGAGTTCAATGTGTCAACACCCAAACAGCCGACAGAGATAAACCAGGAATGTTTTGTTTGAGAGCTACACCGCAACAGCAGTCCAGACACATCGAGACAACGAGCAGTGAGACATAAGATCAAACGAACACGTGCTTTCTACTTAGCAAGTGTGCACTGCATACACTGCGAGGCAAGGGAGTTGCCATGTCACATACACAATAAAAGACATCTCGGTGACTCATTCCTCGTGTATTCCTGCCTTCTGGCAGGCGCTTCAGTCGGCATCAACACAGTAAGATGAATATATCTTCGTGGACATTCTAGTGTTATGGAACAGACAACAACCTGTATATGCAATAAAAAGGAATGCGACTCCAAAGAAACACGGGGAATATGTCGTGTCTGTGCCGCGATATATACATCACTCATATGACAGATCGGCAGTTCGTAGTAGTTACTTGAGAGAGACTGTAAAGGCAAATTGTTAAATTGTGTGTGTGTGCATACATGTATGCGTGCGTGCGTGCGTGCGTGTGTGTGTGTGTGTGTGTGTGTGTGTGTGTGTGTGTGTGTGTGTGTGTGTGTGTGTGTGTGTGTGTGTGTGTGTGTGTGTGTGTGTGTGTGTGTGTGTGTGTGTGTGTGTGTGTGTGTGTGTGTGTGTGTGTGTGTGTGTGTGCAGGATTGCGGTTGTCCAAGACGGGCGGTCGCCCAAGAAAAAACACAAAAAACATGGTTTAATATGTTAGTCATGTGCCCACTCGCCTGGATTCCGCTGTGAAATTAATACATCTTTGTCCGACCACAAAGGAACCGTTCCAATTGCGATGACAATAAAACTATTCCTGCGAGATAACATGTGATCGTTTAACAATAAATAAAGCCAATGCAATGTACGATAGTTGAGAAACCGAATAACCCCATAAGGTGCCGTCACACGATGCAACTTAGTCGCATGCAATGGTTGCGCGCAACCTAGTCTCCCCGTATGTTGGTACCATTGCATGCAATACATTGCACGCAATTCTATTGCATGCAAGTTGCATATTTAGAACATGTTCTATAATGTGCAACTTAGTTGCAACTTAGTCGCATGAAATGACCAATCAGAACCCGCCGCCGGGATCATCGTCGGTAACAATGGCGCCGAAAATAAATAACGTCATCCTTAATGAGGACGAAACAAAACAATTAATCGAGTTATTCCAGGGGCAGGAATGCCTCTGGGACACGACATCAGGATATTATCACCGCCGAGAACATCGGGCGTCCGCCATGACGTCAATAACATTAGGAATGATAACTTCCACCGGTCGAAACTTCAGTGTTGATTGTATTCATAGGCTATAGTATAGACAGTGTAGTACAGTGTAGCCTCTTTTAGTATACTCACGTCCGGAATATTCGGGCAGGTAAAAATTCGTGGCACTGAAATATCGTGTTCTAACGCTCTTGGCCTATTTTAATACACTGCGTGGTCTCGCACTGAATCACGTAATACGTGAACAATTTACACAGCGTAGATAGGACCCACGAATTTTGACGCAAGCGTCTTCGTCTTCGACGAGATTTGGATTTCGCCTGTATATTATTGCCTATAGGCTATACCAGCATAATTTAGCGGCATAAATCGTGCTTTCGATTTTTGGCTTTTTAATAAAAACCTTGTCAAATCTATCCGTAAGATATCTGTGTACTAAATCTCTAACATTTATTCCGTTAAAATTTCTGCAAAACAAACTGTTGGAAATGTTTTTTGTATGAATTACATATAAAATTAAAAATAGATCAACGCGGCAACGGAATCTAAATCTTGTAAAAGACGCCAGCGTCAAAAACCGTGCATCCTATTTGCATTATGTTATGTAAATCACACACACCACACACATAAATACTTACATGCATGCATGCATACCTGCATACATACAAACATACATACATACATACATACATAACATACACAACATACATACATACTTACATACATGAATACATGCATACAAACATACATACATACATTGTTGTCTCGAATTTTTGTGTTTTGTCTTTATTCATTCATTCCATGGGTTTCTTTTCAATTTGCCATCTGGCGATTATAGATTTGTTGCACAATCTTGTTAAATATAGTTAAAACGTTAATTTTGAATCCGTTCCAAAATACCCACAGGTGGTTGTACATATCCGGCAGTAATTCGTTCGTATTTTCATTAAGTTGTGGTCTAAATGGGCAAACCTTGAGAAATGTGTTCTTTTTCATGTTATCTGTAACTGTTGAAGAATAAATATTTAGGTCCTGGCTTCTGGAACTGACATTCGAATGCACGAATGTTTCTTCAAATCTACAGCTTTTTTTTTCTTGAACGTTGACGTTCTTGTCCACAAGCCTTGTGGAACTTATTAGTTTGGTTGGAAATCTTGCTATATATTTAATACTGAATCTGCTCCAAAATATCCTCCGATTTTGTACACGTCTGGGAGCAGTTCCTTCACATTTCTGGCGATCTTTTGCTGGCAAAACTACACACAGACCAGTGTCGTGGAGTTAGATCCTGAAGTACGTTATAATATTTCACGGCGCGATGACAAAGGGGCAGTAAATCTGAAATACACGTACCACGACCACGGGTCACGTTTCACGTCGGGAGATCGGACGTGGACGTACACTTACCTGGCGGTACGTTAATCTTTGCTTTTGCTCTTGTAATTACACAAATCACCACGACGAAGAGTAGATGTCCGAAAGCTGTCATTGTTTTGAATATAGTCCCAAACTGACCAGGTGACGCTGTTACTGACAGCTAGCTGTTTGAGGCTGCGCGTCATCCGTCAGCAACACAACAATACGCTTCGTTGGGCACACAGTCAGCCATGCGTGACCCGAGCACGCTTCGTTAAATGGGTCAGAAAATACGACGTATATTACAAATCTGATGTCATGCTTGTTCCTGGTCCCACAACCCAAGGCTATTCAGCCACGCGTGTCGGGTCTTGCATTCGTCGTCGCCTCTGGCTTCGTCAGCCTTTGTAGTTACTCATCAGCGACGCCAGTCGCAGCAGTATTATATTTGTAGATTCGTAAGAAATTACGAACTCGACTATGATCTCCCAACAACTCATTGCCCTACGCTACAGTTGGATATGGATATTAGACTGTTATATTCTTGTATACCGAACAGTATATAATATTTTGATTAATGCGTGCTCGTTTGTATGAATGAATGAATGAATGTAAATTTAGGTAGGCAACGTGTCAGGTAACGAACAGACATTTGACGAAATATCCATCGGGTATATATACGGACACCTCAACCCCAGTGACAATACGGCGGACACACACACGACAGTCGTTTTGTCGCAACTGATTTATGAGTTCAATGTGTCAACACCCAAACAGCCGACAGAGATAAACCAGGAATGTTTTGTTTGAGAGCTACACCGCAACAGCAGTCCAGACACATCGAGACAACGAGCAGTGAAACATAAGATCAAACGAACACATGTGTTCTAATTAGCAAATCTGCATTGCATACACTGCCATGCAAGGAGTTGCCTGTCAAGACTCTGGCACTAACGCTAATGCAAAACGTCTGAGTTGCCGTGTCACGTACACAATAAAATACAACTCGGTGACTCATTCATCGTGTATTCCTGCCTTCTGGCAGGCGCTTCAGTCGGCATCAACACAGTATGATGAATATATCTTCGTGGACATTCTACTGTTGTGGAACAGACAACAACCTGGCTATGCAATAAAAAGGAATGCGACTCCAAAGAAACACGGGGAATATGTCGTGTCTGTGCCGCGATATATACATCACTCATATGACAGATCGGCAGTTCGTAGTAGTTACTTGAATGAGACTCTGAAAGCAAATTGTTCAATTGTGTGTGTGCGGTCGCGTGAGTGTGTGCGCGCGTATGTGTGTGCGTATGCATTTGTATGTAATGTGTGGGAGTGTGTGTGTGCGCGTGTGCATGAGTGTGTAATATGTGTGTGTGCACGCGCGCTTGAATGTTATCGTGAGCATATGCATACGCGCAAGAGTGCATGTGCGTATTCGTGTGTGTCATTGACCTGTCGGAAACCCTTCTTCTACCGTACAGTTTGTTATCTAGAATGTGCATATTGATTTAATTCCAGAATAAAATGCTCCAGGTCTTGTTATCTTGAGCGGTAGTATCCGCTCCAAAATACCCTCAGGTATTGTCAATGTCCGGCAGAAATTCGCTCACATTTATCGCGTTCATATGCTGACAACGTACAGACAGCCTAATTATCTGGTCTACACCGCTGGATCTTTGAGTAACAAAGGAATTACCATATAAATGATCAAACCTTGCTTAACCAATAGTTCCTTCATGTGCCCTGTATTAAGAACACAACAGGGTAAATGGTTGGGTCAATGTTTCTACAAAACACACAAACGGTTCACGTGCGCGGCGCACTAGTGGACCGAGCTGATCGGAACTCCAAACTGAGTGACCACAAAGGCGCAGACAATAGTGCGATGATCTCGGGCGAGATTCCATGTTGATTGACTGGTGATCGATGCACACTTACCTGTCGGTATGTCGATCCTCGCATTCGCCGTCATAATCACACAAGTCACCACGACGAACAGTGCACGTCCGTGCGACGTCATTGTTTCCGATAAACTCCCGAACTGACCAACCCACGTTGTTACTGGACAGCAGGCTCAGTTGGACTGCGAGTCGCCAGTGCA
This sequence comes from Escarpia spicata, assembly GCA_963995525.1. Classification (NCBI taxonomy): domain Eukaryota; kingdom Metazoa; phylum Annelida; class Polychaeta; order Sabellida; family Siboglinidae; genus Escarpia; species Escarpia spicata. The sequence continues at coordinate 44,308 of CAXEFP010000960.1, read as the reverse complement.
CCACTCAACGACACGCCTCGTTGGACACCGAGTCAGGGACGCGTGACGCGAGCGCGCGTTGGTAAATGGGTCGGTTGAATACAGCAAGTATTTAGCCTTGGAGAATCTGCTCGGCTGGGTAATATGGCGGTTGAACGTCATCAAGGAATGTCTTTACTGGTCGCGTGTCGACATGTGTTCTTATTGTTCTGGGACGTACCATACCATGTAATTGAAGCTTTATTCGTGTGATCATTACAGGTTATCAGATTAAGATTCACGGTTCAATCCACATCTGTGAATTGACAGTTTTTGTTATGGCCCAGCAACAATGATCTGGAAATCATTTACCATGAACCGAACATATCTGAATTTACATGAAACATAAATTACAAAAACGACGACCTGTCAAAATATGCTGTTCGTGGGTGTGAATAAAGTAGAAGTATTTAGTGTGACGAATTCATCATTTGTCCCCTTACGGAAAATGTATATTCTAAGTAAAAAAATACTCTTAAACTGGGTTTTGTATTGTAATTGAGAGATTTCATAACAAACATTAATTGCAATTTAATACAAATACTGTGGATATTTAGCGTGTGTACTATTTGATTAGCTAGAAAGTTCGTTTTGTTAAAACAAAAACTGTTATGTTACTCAAGTGCACAGTTGAAAAGAGAGGAGACTGCTGACAGGAAGTTATGGAAGGAAATAACAGAACGCGTGGTTACAAATATTATACCCGCTCTCATCCGTGTGCAGGGAACAAGGTGAAAGTTCAGAACAGAACTAACAATGCCGTCGATTAGCCAACCAATTGTTTGTACCACTTCGCCAACCGTCTACACTGAATGTATTGTGGAGCTGTGGCAGTGGTGATAGGTTTAGGATGAATGGCGTCAAATTAAAATCAGTTATATTTTAGTTACGCGTTTTTGGCGGGAATATTGGCGGATCTGGATCGTGGATAATTATTGGTGCAGAAAAGGTGAAAAACAACTGGGAATATTGATCGATAAGTATTATTCTTACCTTAATATTATTTATAAAGTGGCACTAGACGTATATTGAGTAACATGCTTAAAGTTAGTTAAAGTATTTTAGAACACGTTCGTCTAGTGAGTCATAATAGGGTAACTTAGCCTTCAATAAGTTTTTAAACAAGATTTAGCAAACCTGATTAGGTGGTAGAATATATAGAAGATAAAGTAACAAACATAAAACTACTTACATAAGATAATATCTGTGTAAGCCAGAACCTGCTAGAGACTTTGATTAGGTAGCATTGTTGTTAAAATTATGCAAGGACGCTAGTCTGGCGAACTCCAGTTTGTTATGTAGCTAGTGTCCCACGTATTCGCTAGGGCGGGGTATAACATAAATAAACAAGGAAGTCTAGCGTAACGTAATTCATTGTATTTAAATTAGGTCACTGCCAGTAAAGTTAGCGTTCGTGATAGGGTAGATAGTCAGCTGCTGTAACATAAAGTGTGCTGTAGTACACAAGATACATTCTTTATAAAGACTAAGGTAGTTAAGTTATTAAATACATTCTGATATTGCGCCTTGCAAGCGGCAAGTCAAGGCAACGCGACACTTGATGTGCGATCACTGCCACAGTTGGTGGATTTTGTCTTGTCCGGCTGTGGGAAGTCATAGGCAGAAACCAAGGAGGATGGATTCGCCTTTCAGTGCGCTGGGTGTTGGAAGGTGGAGTGTCTGCAGAAGGAGATAGTTTGGTTGACAGATATTGTGAAGGGGATGGAGATGATAATTAGCAAGGAGACAGGTGGAATGGAGAGAAACGAAAGGGAGAGAGATGGAAATACTGTGAGACTGAAGGAGCAGAGTAGTGGCAAGAAGACTGAGGAAAGGAGGAGGGAAAGTGAATGGAGGGGAACACATTGGAGAACCGAAGACAGAAAAGGTGACAGGCGAGAAGGTGACAGGGGAGATAATGACCGTAAAGACGGATGGAGGGGAAATGGGACGGGAGAGGAGAGAAGAAAATGAGATGGGAGGAAAGATGAAGGAACCAAAGGAAGTGAGAGTCAATGTGATAGAAGAGAAGTCGATAAAAGCGACAATGACAGGAGGAAAGGTGACAAGAAAAAATGACAGGAAAGCATGGAACGGAAGAGAATGTGACAGGAGAGAAGACGGCGGGGGAAAAGACAACAACCAGACAGATGCAAACCGGAGAAAGGGCTACTCTGAGGCAATCATTAAGGGGGCAATGAGGAAAGATAAAGGGTAGAGAAGGTATTGGGGCATGGCAAGGGAGGATCTATACTACTACACGTAGGGACAAATAATGCAGACAGGGAGGGAACAACTGGGATAGTACAGAAGTATAGAGAGTTAGTGAGGAAGCTAAAGAAGACAACAGTTGAACAGATTATTCTCTCATGAATGTTGCCAGTAATGGGAGGAAAGGGGGCAACGTATAGAAACTGCTAGAGGATGGCGATCAAACCACTAGTTGAGCAGATGTGTGAAGAAGAGGGGGTGGGATTCACAGATTTATGGGGATACTTTGTTGGGAGGGAAGATATGTACATGAGAGATGGCCTCCATCTTAGTGGAAAGAAGTTTTCTCAGAGAACCTGTTGCGATCTGTTGACAGTGGGACTTGTTGCATCTATTTAAACTAGATTCGCAGGGGGTATTCACAGAGAAACCTGAAACTGGAGGCACAGATAAAGACAGCACAAATAAAAAAGCAAAGGACAATTTGGAAAACTCTTCTGAAGCTGGATATAATTTTGTTTGTTTAAATGCAAGGAGTATAGTAAACAAAATTAATGAACTAAACATTATGGTAGAAGATATTGACTCTCATATAATAGGTATAACCGAATCATGGGCCACCACCGATATATCAGATGCCGAATTGGGAATGACAGGATATGTAATGTTTAAGAAAGATAAATATAGGAAGAAAGGGAGGTGGAGTTATTTTATATATTAAAGAATCTATCCAGGCTTATGGAATAAAATTAGAAAGAGGAGCAGATTGCGAAGAAGCTGTTTGGTGTACCATAGTTACAGGAAACTCAATGTTAACGGTTGGGTTAGTTTGTCGACGTCCAAACATAAGCATAGAAGAGAATGAAAAATACGAAACGCTATACAGGAAGTGAGCAAACGGGACTGTATTATTATGGGGGATTTTAACCATGGGCGTATGCAATGGAAATCTATACAGAGTATGGGTAGTGAGGACCAAACGTTTTTCGTTTCATTACAAGATAATTTCCTTTCTCAACATGTGCTAGAACCAACCAGGGGTGATAATGTGTTAGACATAGTGTTGTCCTTACAGAATGAATTAGTTGACAATGTCAAGATATGTGAGCCACTGGGGAGTAGTGATCACAACAAGATACATTTTACCATCGAAGTAAAATCAGAAAGGAATAGTAAAAAGCAGTATAGGAGAAATTTCCACAAAGGAAGGTATGAGGAAATATTTAGCAAAGATAGACTGGAATAACACACTAAGAATAAGACAACAACAGAATGCTGGAATATCTTAAAGAGTGAAATTGAGTGCATTATCGATCAATTTGTTTCTTTGAAAAACAAGGGAAATGGTCCAAAAAGAAACACTTATCGAAAGAAGCCATTAGAAAAATTAAGTACAAACAAATGATGTGGAAGTCATATAGAATTAAAGATCACATGGTGGATTTTCTTATTAAACACAACTTGACAAACCCTTTTCAACACGGGTTTCTAAAAGCGAGGTCATGCTGAACAAATATGTTATGTTTTTTGAAGATATCACCAAGTGGGTAGATGAGGGATCACCAGTAGATATCAGCTACTTAGATTTTCAAAAACCTTTCGACAAAGCGCCACATCAAAGATTACTGCTGAAACTAAAGGTCCATGGCATAGGAAATGGTATAATTAACTGGATAGAAAAATGGCTAAGTAGTTGATGGGGAGGCTTCAAACTGGAAATCGGTATTGAGTGGGGTACCACAGGGATCAGTACTAGGACCTATATTATTCTTAATATATATCAACGATTTGGATGATGAAATAGCAAGCAAGGTGTTGAAATTTCCGGATGTTATAAAAGTGTTTAGAAGGATTAAAAGTGATGGAGATAGACAGCATTGACAAGATGATCTTGGCAGTTTTATCAAATGGTCTGAAAAGTGGCAAATGTTGTCCAATTTTGGGAAATGTAAATGCCACCACGCAGGACATGAGAGCGAAGATGTAGAATATACAATGGGGGTACTGTACTAAGTGCTATTTTAAAAGAAAAGGATTTAGGGTTAACCATTAGTGCCGATATGAAGGTTTCAGAGCAGTGCTGAAACTGCAGCCTCAAAGGGATATAAAATCCTTGGATTAATTATACGAAATATTGCGTATAAGGAAAAAGAACCAATAATACCGCTGTACAAAACAATAGTTAAGCCTTTTAGAATATTGTATACAAGCGTGGAGGCCATACTGCAAGAAGGGCATAGATATGCTAGAAAGAGTAAAGAGGAGAGCGACTAAAATGATACCAAAACTGAGGATCTTAGTTATGAAATACGCCTAACAGAATGTGGTTTAACAACACTTTGATTGATTGAGAGGAGATCAGATAGAAGTTTTAAAATATTGAACAGTTTTGAAAATATTTATAGAGCTATTTTTTCTCAGTAAAGAAAGATAGAAGGACTAGAGGACATGAAGTTACATTAGTAAAGGAGCAGTGTAGATTAGATATAAGAAAGTTCTCTTTCACACAAAGGACTATAAATTAATGGAACAAATTATCTGCTGATTGTGTGGTGCTAATAGTGTGAATATTAAAAAAAATCGAAACATACCTCAGAAAGGCGGGATACAAGTAGATAAAAGGGTTGGACTCTCGATAAGCCAAAGCGTTTCCTTGTCCTCCTGCCAATCTTGAGTTAATTCTCTTCTGGCTGGCAATCTTGTTAAATCTATTTAAAGCGATGTCGCCATTATGCATCGGGGCAAAGTAACGTTTACCCGGGACATATGAGGCTCTTATCACGGCGACGGTAGCGCCTCTTATAACCTCAGTTCTAGGACTTAGACATGGTGAGAATCAGCCTCACCCACATGTAAAGAAACAACGCGCAGACCATATCCCTTGAAATAGGCACACACCATGAAATTGCGTTAACTGCGCATCTATCTACGCAGCTGGTATGAGCGTAGCGCCATGGACAGAATATGAAATTACAATATTTTTATTCCAGAATATGATATTCCATATACATTACAAAAAGAAAAGAAAAAAATTGAAAGCAGCTAAGTCAGTGTGCGTCCACACACATAATACACAATTATATGTATATGTGTACTATACATACCTAATCAAAGATATATATCACAACGTATCATTAGCATTTTATATCAACATCTACATAATATTGGACGTAAACGGTGTATTATAATTTAGTATTTATAACAATTATATTATCAGAACTGCAATTTAAGCAAGACAATCTCTGCGTATTCTTTAAATCTAATATGCACAAATCAGAGCATACTTGAAAAACAGTGCTAATAGTTTAGGAAAAGTCTCGAAAACAGTCTTCTTGAGCCTACGTGTTTCAATGTGCGTGTTGCGTTTCAGTAACGCCCCTTCGTGATTCATATTAGCAGTGACACCATCAATGGCACTGTATGTAAAGCGGTAATGACACTTGGTTACGAGGCTCATTTTGCACGTTGCTCCCCATAGCTACATCCACGAGTCCTGTCGCGGTTTCTCCGGTTGATCAAATAATTCTCTCTGTCGGGCCACGTTTACGGCAGCTTTCACGCCACTGCTTGGGTTCTGTTTCTCCGACTCCTCAATAACTCCCCGAGCCTGTCCAACAACACATGACGAAGATATTGCGACATTATTCTGTCTTCCTACACGTAAGTTATATAAGGTGAGATATACCCTAGCTTCAGCTTAAAGTCATTCATATTTAACGAACAATTTGTATCTTCAAAAAGCTTCTCTGGTAGAAGAGTTAAACGTTTGCACAGTTACCAGGAGTAATAAATGTAATCCAAGGGCGGTAATTGTGAACAGAGAGTTCACTCAATCAGCTGCACTACGGCGGGTTCACCCTACTCACCCAGACGTAGAATGTGGCGGCCCCAGCGCTCACGCTTTGCACTTTCGTCACGGTAAACTTGTCGAGGATCTGTTTACATCTTGCCAATATTTCAGGGTGAACTTTGCTGACGTCAAACTTAAGGAACTTTCGTTGCAAGCCACCCGGTCCGCCCGGAAAACAGAATGTCCGGCATACCTTCCATCTCTGTCAACAGATCGAAATGTCGACTTGGTTAGGGGTCATTCATAACTGGCAATATTCACCTATTCGTATAGAACTATGGAAGGGTCGGTGCGCATACTAATGATGAAAATGTCGGTCACGTGGGAATTTTATAACCACAGTGATTGTAAGCAAATGTCTGTAAACCTTGTTATATATTATTATCCTTAACGCTCTCATGTCACACCACTTTGTATACCTAGACATGACTCTCAGTCTGGACAATTATCGACATTTTAAAGTACTAAATTCAGGAGGGAGGGAGGCAGAGAGGGAGTAAGGGGGGAAGGAAGGAGGAAGGGAGGAAGGGAGGAAGGGAGGGAGGAAGGCAGGAAGGAAGGGAGGGAGTAAGGGAGGAAGGAAGGGAGGAAGGGAGGGAGGAAGGGAAGGAGGAAGGGAGGAGGAAGGGAGGGAGGGAGGGAGGGAGGGAGGGAGGGAGGGAGGGAGGGAGGGAGGGAGGGAGGGGGAGGGAGGGGAATGGAGGGAGGGAGGGAGGAAAGGAGGGAGGAGGAAAGGGATGGATGGAGGGAGGGAGGGAGGGAGGGAGGGAGGGAGGGAGGGAGGGAGGGAGGGAGGGAGGGAGGGAGGGAGGGAGGGAGGGAGGGACGGACGGACGGAGGGAGGGAGGGACGGATGGAGGGAGGGAGGGAGGGAGGGAGGGTGGGAGGGAGGGAGGGAGGGAGGGTGGGATGAAGGGAGGAAGGAAGGGAGGGAGGAAAGGAGGGAGGAAAAAAGGAGGAAGAGAGGAAGGGAGGAAGGGGGAAGGAGGAAGGGAGGGTGGAAGGGAGGGAGGAAGGGAGGGAGGAAGGGAGGGAGGGAGGAAGGGGAGAGGAAGGGAGGGAGGAAGGGAGGGACACACATACACACACGCACGCGTGCGCGCCCCTCCCACGTACCTGACAAGTTGTTCACCTACCGATGTGGTTCCCTCGTCCTCTCCCAGGAGCAGTAGCGCCGCCTGCAGTACTCGGTGCAGGATCTCCGGCGGGTTGTTGTAGCTGCGCATCTCCGACATGGTCCTGCGGTCCATGTTGAGGATGGCGTATTTGAGCTTGGCGAGACGACGCAGCCGAATGACAACATTGTTTGCTGCTATCACGTCGTGCTGCATCAACGCCTCGTCGAAGCAGAGTCTCTTGATCTCGTCGATCGTTTCCAAGATGCCGTTCATCTCTCGCTTATCCATCACATTCTTGAGCTCTGCAGAGACCAGATTTAAAGTAAAGATGAAAATATCGACACAGTTTTTTATATTTGATGGCAGTATATCTTTAATTGTTGAACGAAACTGTGTATTATGATGTTTAGAGGAATATCCAAATTGTGTCATTCTTGTTCTTTCTCCACGTTCCGTTCTGCACAAGACTTGTCAGGTACAATATTGTTGAACCACTCATTCTTTTCTTCCCACATATTCCTACCAGCAGCCACTCTCTCCATCAACTATCTTTCGAAATTCTGATATCACTCCTCTCGCAATACTCCCACATCAGCTCTGGTCATCTACTTTACCTGCGTCCTTGACGTTGTTTTGTTCCGCGTCTGCTGTTTTGTTAACTTACCACGTCAGCTCTTACCACGTGTTCTGTTCACCACTTCCAACTACTTGCCAATCTTCCCGTTAGTCTGCACTGCACCCCGACTTCTTGCCTCGGATAAACGTATGACGGGAGTGTGATACCGACAACCTTGATGTACGCAATTCCTGCATTCTTATAGTACCGATGTGTTATTCTACGTTCGCAAGAGGACAGGTTTCCCGGCACGATCGTGTCATTTACACTTACTCGCCATGTTAGCAAAGTCGACACAACAACACAACGCCGTTCCGCTGTCCATTCTGTCACACAGACTGCCCAAATGTTCTTAATAAACTACCAATTTAATGTATTATCAACGTTATCTCTCTACGAATGTTCACTTAGCCGTTCAGTGGAAATACTATATTCGGGGAAAACACATTCAAATAAATGTTGTCTTAATATATACACAAACAAATACAGGTGTAAACATATTCACACTGTTGCCATTTATATATAATCAGTAAATACATATGTTGGTAACCTCTTCTATCGTCCTGTGTTCTGACTGTACTTACGAGCCTTCATCTCGATGAGTTTCATCTGTCTCTCGGCCTTGATGACGCCCTTGTGATCCACCATGCCGCCCGCTTTGCACTCTCGCACGACGATCTGCAGCAGCTCCGGGTCGTTGAGGCTTCGCGCCTTCTTTAGCTTGTCCAGGAGCAACCGCGAAGCGATGTCTACAACAAGGCCACAGAATATCGGAATATTAATATCAAAAAATTAGCCGCAGATGAAGAAGAATCGAACGAAACGACGAAAGAACGAGCACACACACGCACACGCACGCACACACGAGCGCGCGGACACACACTCGTACGTACACGCGCACGCACGCACGCACACACACGCACACCCACACACCCACCCACACACATGCACACACACACATACGCACGCACGCACACACGCACGCGCACACACACACATACACATGTATACAGTGCACGTAGAAAACGAAGAAGAAATACGGCAGCACCACAAACCACAGCTATGTTGTGTTAATATAAACATTTCATAGGTCATAGTTCGTATAACGTGGGCAAACATTATCAACCATTAATATCAGTTCTATGTCAGTTTCTTCCTGGACGTAACAACAGCGTGTCTTCTTATGCCATTGCGGGAATCCTGTGCCAAGTGACACGACGTCTTATGTGTAACTCGATGTGTCCACCGGTTTTTATCATATTTATTTCAGACATCCTTAATGAATATAACAATAACCATCTAACTTGCCACAATATTTATCTGACAGTATTCAAATGATACAAAAAAAGAGCATTAAAGTGTATTTTTCCTGCAACAAGTTACGCTGAGATATTCAGGTATGTTAAATTGGAGACATTGAAAGCAAGACGGGACTGCCTTTGCCAAAAATATTTCAATAAGATTAAAGTTAGTACACACAGATTAAACTATCTGCTGCCTGACAAAAGGCATACCAAATATGACATCAGACAGAGTAATGTGTACCCTTTGCCAATAACCCGAACAAACAGATACCGTAACTCCTTTATACCATGGGGATTACACAACTGCCAATAACGAATGAAGGGCAAAAGGATGGTATCTATACTGTATGACATTTCAGTGTATTAATACTGTATGACGTTCCAATGTATAGTTGTATTTTATTGTATACTGTGAATCCAACTCAGCTGAGTTGCTAATAAACTTGTGTTAGTATTATTATCTTGTATTTTTTATATATTTAACTTAGATTTTATTTGGTATGGTTCTCGTAATTTACGTTACATCTAAGTTATTTATGCAACTCTTAAATTATATCAATTGTTTTATCATTCCATTTTAGTATGTAGTTTACTTATATTTGTATTATATTTAGCGCCTTTTAATAAATGCCAATAGTGTTTACATTAAAGTTTGATTTGACGTGTGAAGTTATAAAGTGTAATTTAGCCAACTACAAGCATGCATGTAGTTAATGTGTTAATGTCTGCTCCCTGCGCAAAGACGTTATCGCGTAGGGTGATAGCGAAGTAACTTTGATTGTACCGTTGTTCGGCTCCTACCGACACCGAGTTCTCGGCGTTGAATGCCGATCTGCATCACATACCAGAGTAGTGTAATTCCTCGCACACACGCACGTACATACACACACGCACGCACACCACACGCGCACACACACGCACACCACACGCACACACAAGCACACCACACGCGCACACACACACACGCACACACACGCACACACACGCACACACACGCACACACACGCACACACAAACACACACACGAACACGCACAAACACACACGAACACACACATAAACACACACACACACACACACACACACACACACACACACACACACACACACACACACATAAACACACACACACACACACACACACACACACACACACACACACACACACACACACACACACACACACACACACATAAACACACACACATAAACACACACAAAAACACACACTCACGCGCGCAAGGAACAAGTCGAAAAGACGATGTGTGGTGTGGTTGAGAGTATTAATATAATGGTTGAACATTTCTCTACGACTGTCGTGTTCCGCCGCATAGACGGTTATTCTCTGATGAGACGTCGGACATTTTGTATTTGTATGGCTACGCCTCGTTTCGCACGAGCTTCAACGTGCGAAGTCAACACCAAATGGCTTCCAGCATGTCTATGTCAAACAGATTCTTCGGGCAGATTTGCGAAACAAACAGTGCAGTCAGTCTTGTGCTAGTCCCACGCTGCTGCACAACGGACTTACCGTCATGGTATTTCTGCCATGAACCTCCGTCTCCGCTCTCCTCCTCTACCGACCCGAGCCGTTCGTCCCGCCTCTTCTCCATTCCAACAGCATCAACACAACCACTAACAATCACACAGCAGGTGAAATGATATTACACGTTGTCGCGCGTAGTTTTAACAGCACTTTCTGAGACACACGCCCTGTTGCTATATGAGCCGCAGGAACGCACTCAAATGTTCAAAGTAAACGCAACTAAAGAGGCCACGACGATTATTGCAACAATGAACAGCGTGTTCTGAAAAGAACTGATTGTGTGGGTTGTGTGAATAGATTAATAGCGCTTCGCTCAACGGCAGAGATGATATCTCAAAGAGGACGCCTTGAAATCTACGTTATCAATATCTGAGATCGCAATATTCAATACCATATATTAATGGTGCAGCAATTAGGGCTTGTGCACGTACGTGCGCGCGCGTGTGTATATGGTGTGTGTGTGTGTGTGTGTGCGTGTGTGTGTCTGTGTGTGTGGTGTGTAGTATGTGTGTGTGTGCGTGCGTGCGTGTGTTTGTGCGTGTTTCATAATCAACCAGCAACAGTGGATTTGTTCACAAGTGTAATCACCTTATTATAAATACTTATTGTTGTTATTATTATTATTATTCATGTAAATATATGTACTGAATGATTTTGCAATTCACCGGCTTTAAAGCTAGGCCCTTAGTGAGAAATGAGAGAAGTCCGAAGTGACGGATCTCAGCAAATGCAGGAAGTGCCTGACATTACCTGTCCAGTCAGCCACGTGACATAATGAGAGGCAGTTGACCCATCCATCACGTGATCTGTTGCCTACTGTAGTAAGAAGTCCGCCAAGCCTTCAAGAATGGATTCCAACCGATCAATGCACGATTCGACTAATTGATATGTCAGTGCAGCGATACTAGTGAAGGCAGCAACTCGCGAGGATTGCTCAAAGCAATAACTTAAACCCTGTTAGCACCCACGAATGTTGCCATTATGGTTGTCGTTAACTACAGGTTAAGAAAGGTGTCTTCCTTTGCAACAGACGGACGGGCTGGCGGACGGACGGACGGACGGACGGACGGACGGACGGACGGACGGACGGGCTGGCGGACGGACGGACGGACGGACGGACAGACAGGCAGACAGACAGACAAACAGACAGACATACAAATAGACAGACACAGGCAGACAGGCAGACAGACAGACATACATACATACAGACAAACAAACAAACAGACAGACAGACAGACAGACAGACAGACAGACATATGTACTCTAGTTTGACCCAAATACATATCACTCAACAAGTGAGAATGTAAATTCATAAATAACAATCACAAATAGTATACAATTTCAATATTCACAAAAATGTATTAACTGAAACATACCAACCAACTGTTTGTGTATTTGTGAAGATGTCTTTCCACTTGTAGCCATTACAGTAGGTTCTAATCCTAAACTCCCTCCCGCTGATGAGGTATTGTCTACTCTCACCAAGTCTGACATTGGATGCAGCATATCATCATTTCTAATCCACTCGATCGTAACTCCAGTGTCGCCCCCTGGTGACTGAACTCGAAAGAACGTAGAAAGTGGCGAATGAACCTCGCCTCATTCGATGAGATACAGTTAGTGCGTCTCCAAGTTAGCGTATTAATATAGATTCGGTTATCAGTGACTCTGATGTATTTGAAGTGCTTGATAGGGACAATAACACCAAGAGCAGCATGGCAGAGGAGACTACGCCCGCACAAGAAGAGAAATTATCCACAATGTTCACTTCAGGAGGAAGCCAGCGACGTCTACAGGCCGCACTGCCCTCTGGTGGTTGAATGTTCACTTCAGGAGGAAGCCAGCGACGTCTACATGCCGCACTGCCCTCTGGTGGTTGAATGTTCACTTCAGGAGGAAGCCAACGACGTCTACAGGCCGCACTGCCCTCTAGTGGTTGAATGTTCACTTCAGGAGGAAGCCAGCGACGTCTACAGGCCGCACTGCCCTCTAGTGGTTGAATGTTCACTTCAGGAGGAAGCCAGCGACGTCTACAGGCCACACTGCCCTCTAGTGGTTGAATGTTCACTTCAGGAGGAAGCCATCGACGTCTACAGGCCGCACTGCCCTCTAGTGGTTGAATGTTCACTTCAGGAGGAAGCCAGCGACGTCTACAGGCCGCACTGCCCTCTAGTTGTTGAATGTTCACTTCAGGAGGAAGCCAACGACGTCTACAGGCCGCACTGCCCTCTAGTTGTTGAATGTTCACTTCAGGAGGAAGCCAACGACGTCTACAGGCCGCACTGCCCTCTATTGGTTGAATGTTTACTTCAGGAGGAAGCCAGCGACGTCTACAGACCGCACTGCCCTCTATTGGTTGAATGTTCACGTCAGGAGGAAGCCAGCGACGTCTACAGGCCGCACTGCCCTCTAGTGGTTGAATGTTCACTTCAGGAGGAAGCCAACGACGTCTACAGACCGCACTGCCCTCTAGTGGTTGAATGTTCACTTCAGGAGGAAGCCAGCGACGTCTACAGGCCGCACTCTCCTCTAGTGGTTGAATGTTCACTTCAGGAGGAAGCCAGCGACGTCTACAGACCGCACTGCCCTCTAGTGGCCGAATGTTCACTTCAGGAGGAAGCCAGCGACGTCTACAGGCCGCACTGCCCTCTAGTTGTTGAATGTTCACTTCAGGAGGAAGCCAACGACGTCTACAGACCGCACTGCCCTCTAGTGGTTGAATGTTCACTTCAGGAGGAAGCCAACGACTTCTACAGGCCGAACTGCCCTCTAGTGGTTGAATGTTCACTTCAGGAGGAAGCCAGCGACGTCGACAGGCCGCACTGCCCTCTAGTGGTTGAATGTTCACTTCAGAAGGAAGCCAACGACGTCTACAGGCCGCACTGCCCTCTAGTGGTTGAATGTTTACTTCAGGAGGAAGCCAGCGACGTCTACAGGCCGCACTGCCCTCTAGTGGTTGCATATACAACCAGACAGACTGGTTGATATTGCCGTTCTTGCGTTGAAGCATCGTGCAGAGAGTTAGCACGTTGTTTCTAAGCGAAATAAACAACGCATTGAGTGTGTCGTCTCGTAAACGATTTGCCATATACATTAAAGCAATGTGACACTGATTGAGACGTGAGTCTTATAACTGGGTGTCACAGTTATAGTAGGCTTACAACATACCACCAACAGACACCCATGCACGCAATTCACAAGCACGCACACACGCACAATTCATATATTAAGATCTAAGTAATTTAGGAATTAATATGTTTACTGAGGTGTATAACAGTTAACGAATTGCTTAGAAACCAACCAGGCAAGCCGGTGAAATAACAAACACTAACATATCCATAAACGACCTTCCTAGTTTCGTCTATAGAACTGTCTCTTCAGTGCTATTCCAAATGCACAATAAATATACATAAAATCGCGGCCATTTCCACTTGTGACTGGAGGAAAACTAAGGTAATGGAGAGAGTTTATGTTTCCTTATGCACGGGAATCGTAACTCCAGCCGGATTATGATGGGATCGTCTTGTATTCGACGTTTAAGTCGGAGAATCCAGCTTGGCTTGCAGTAACTCTTTCTGCCGTTGGATGGTCACTGACTTCTCTGGCTGCCCGCGTCCAGGATTCTTCTTCTCCACTTCGTCGATGACGCCACGAGCCTGTTATAGAACAGAAATAGAGAGAAACAATGGTGACCAGAACTACGAGGAAGAAGAATACGTGCTTGCCACGTGACATTGAATATGTGTGCATAGCATCTTCTTCTTCGTTATTCACTTAGACGGGAACGCCTGTCGTCCTCACAAATGATGCCGTTGTCCTCAAAGCCTCCCATATCATAGCTTGAGTTTGAACAATCTAATACCTGACAACGCAGTTAATTACCTTTACACATTTTACGGTTTTTAATTGATGTTTTATTTTCGCGACAAGTTGTCAATCAACCACACTCCTTAGCACAGGCGTCAGTCACCGTATAACCATTGTTATAATTCGATTATACATTCTCAATGGACTGTTGGCGATGGAACAAATGATTGGTAGGCCTTGCAACGCCATTGTGGTTAACGACATTTCAATTGTGCAGTTGAGTAACGTAACACAGTTTGTAACCAAAAAACAAAAGTGCTGTAGTCAAATATCAAATAAAACAATATCCAAAATTAAATAGACCTCTACAATTGAAATTGAGATATCTGATGATAAACTTAAGAAGTTTACCAAATGAAATATAATTCTGCAACATTTGCACATTATTTTTTTCAAATAAAAAGTCATATTTCCATATATTCTTAGATCACCGTTTCTGCTAACTAAAATGTTGGCGGCATCTTGCCGTATGCGACGACCGTCCCGGTGTATTTTACATCACTGAGCTGGCCCATTTTATATGATATTGTAATACAGACACGTCTCGTGCAGGGTTCTTTTTGCTATATCGGTTGGTAGTAAGGTCACGGTATGTCTACAATGGTTTGAAAAATTTCAAATGAGCATAATGCAATTGAAGGCAATTGATGGCAATACGTTTACATCATATTTGTACAAGGCCGCGGATGAAGACAGAAAGCTGTGAATGGTCCAAGGCCGCGGATGAAGACAGAAAGATGTGAATGGTCCAAGGCCACGGATGAAAACAGAACGATTTGAGTGATCCAAGGCCGCGGATGAAGACAGAAAGATGTGAGTTGTCCAAGGCCGCAGATGAAGACAGAAAGAGGTGAGTGGTCCAAGGCCGCGGATGAAGACAGGAAGAGGTGAGTGGTCCAAGGCCGCAGGTGAACACAGAAAGAGGCGAGTGGACATTGACACCTGGGAGGAGATACTGTTACAATGATCCAAAGAAGGGAATGAACATAGAAAGAGGTGAATGGACATTGACACCTGGGAGGAGATACTGTTACAATGATCCAAGAAAGCGAATGAACACAGAAAGATGTGAGATGTCTCTGGTACATGGGAGGAGATACTGTTACAATGATCCAAGGACGGGAATGATCCTAGAAAGATGTGAGTGGACTTTTACACCTGGGTGGAGATACTGTTATAATGATCCAAGGAAGAGAATGAACATAGAAAGAGATGAATGGACTTTGACACCTGGGAGGAGATACTGTTACAATGATCCAAGGAAGGGAATGATCCTAGAAAGATGTGAATGGACTTTTACACCTGGGAGGAGATACTGTTACAATGATCCAAGGACGGGAATGATCCTAGAGATATGTAAGTGGACTTTGACACCTGGGAGGAGATACTGTTACAATGATCCAAGGACGGGAATGATTCTAGAAAGATGTGAATGGACTTTGACACCTGGGAGGAGATACTGTTACAATGATCCAAGAAAGAGAATTAACATAGAAAGAGGTGAATGGATTTTGACACCTGGGAGGAGATACTGTTACAATGAAAAATATAGGAAGAAAGGGAGGTGGAGTTATTTTATATATTAAAGAATCTATCCAGGCTTATGGAATAAAATTAGAAAGAGGAGCAGATTGCGAAGAAGCTGTTTGGTGTACCATAGTTACAGGAAACTCAATGTTAACGGTTGGGTTAGTTTGTCGACGTCCAAACATAAGCATAGAAGAGAATGAAAAATACGAAACGCTATACAGGAAGTGAGCAAACGGGACTGTATTATTATGGGGGATTTTAACCATGGGCGTATGCAATGGAAATCTATACAGAGTATGGGTAGTGAGGACCAAACGTTTTTCGTTTCATTACAAGATAATTTCCTTTCTCAACATGTGCTAGAACCAACCAGGGGTGATAATGTGTTAGACATAGTGTTGTCCTTACAGAATGAATTAGTTGACAATGTCAAGATATGTGAGCCACTGGGGAGTAGTGATCACAACAAGATACATTTTACCATCGAAGTAAAATCAGAAAGGAATAGTAAAAAGCAGTATAGGAGAAATTTCCACAAAGGAAGGTATGAGGAAATATTTAGCAAAGATAGACTGGAATAACACACTAAGAATAAGACAACAACAGAATGCTGGAATATCTTAAAGAGTGAAATTGAGTGCATTATCGATCAATTTGTTTCTTTGAAAAACAAGGGAAATGGTCCAAAAAGAAACACTTATCGAAAGAAGCCATTAGAAAAATTAAGTACAAACAAATGATGTGGAAGTCATATAGAATTAAAGATCACATGGTGGATTTTCTTATTAAACACAACTTGACAAACCCTTTTCAACACGGGTTTCTAAAAGCGAGGTCATGCTGAACAAATATGTTATGTTTTTTGAAGATATCACCAAGTGGGTAGATGAGGGATCACCAGTAGATATCAGCTACTTAGATTTTCAAAAACCTTTCGACAAAGCGCCACATCAAAGATTACTGCTGAAACTAAAGGTCCATGGCATAGGAAATGGTATAATTAACTGGATAGAAAAATGGCTAAGTAGTTGATGGGGAGGCTTCAAACTGGAAATCGGTATTGAGTGGGGTACCACAGGGATCAGTACTAGGACCTATATTATTCTTAATATATATCAACGATTTGGATGATGAAATAGCAAGCAAGGTGTTGAAATTTCCGGATGTTATAAAAGTGTTTAGAAGGATTAAAAGTGATGGAGATAGACAGCATTGACAAGATGATCTTGGCAGTTTTATCAAATGGTCTGAAAAGTGGCAAATGTTGTCCAATTTTGGGAAATGTAAATGCCACCACGCAGGACATGAGAGCGAAGATGTAGAATATACAATGGGGGTACTGTACTAAGTGCTATTTTAAAAGAAAAGGATTTAGGGTTAACCATTAGTGCCGATATGAAGGTTTCAGAGCAGTGCTGAAACTGCAGCCTCAAAGGGATATAAAATCCTTGGATTAATTATACGAAATATTGCGTATAAGGAAAAAGAACCAATAATACCGCTGTACAAAACAATAGTTAAGCCTTTTAGAATATTGTATACAAGCGTGGAGGCCATACTGCAAGAAGGGCATAGATATGCTAGAAAGAGTAAAGAGGAGAGCGACTAAAATGATACCAAAACTGAGGATCTTAGTTATGAAATACGCCTAACAGAATGTGGTTTAACAACACTTTGATTGATTGAGAGGAGATCAGATAGAAGTTTTAAAATATTGAACAGTTTTGAAAATATTTATAGAGCTATTTTTTCTCAGTAAAGAAAGATAGAAGGACTAGAGGACATGAAGTTACATTAGTAAAGGAGCAGTGTAGATTAGATATAAGAAAGTTCTCTTTCACACAAAGGACTATAAATTAATGGAACAAATTATCTGCTGATTGTGTGGTGCTAATAGTGTGAATATTAAAAAAAATCGAAACATACCTCAGAAAGGCGGGATACAAGTAGATAAAAGGGTTGGACTCTCGATAAGCCAAAGCGTTTCCTTGTCCTCCTGCCAATCTTGAGTTAATTCTCTTCTGGCTGGCAATCTTGTTAAATCTATTTAAAGCGATGTCGCCATTATGCATCGGGGCAAAGTAACGTTTACCCGGGACATATGAGGCTCTTATCACGGCGACGGTAGCGCCTCTTATAACCTCAGTTCTAGGACTTAGACATGGTGAGAATCAGCCTCACCCACATGTAAAGAAACAACGCGCAGACCATATCCCTTGAAATAGGCACACACCATGAAATTGCGTTAACTGCGCATCTATCTACGCAGCTGGTATGAGCGTAGCGCCATGGACAGAATATGAAATTACAATATTTTTATTCCAGAATATGATATTCCATATACATTACAAAAAGAAAAGAAAAAAATTGAAAGCAGCTAAGTCAGTGTGCGTCCACACACATAATACACAATTATATGTATATGTGTACTATACATACCTAATCAAAGATATATATCACAACGTATCATTAGCATTTTATATCAACATCTACATAATATTGGACGTAAACGGTGTATTATAATTTAGTATTTATAACAATTATATTATCAGAACTGCAATTTAAGCAAGACAATCTCTGCGTATTCTTTAAATCTAATATGCACAAATCAGAGCATACTTGAAAAACAGTGCTAATAGTTTAGGAAAAGTCTCGAAAACAGTCTTCTTGAGCCTACGTGTTTCAATGTGCGTGTTGCGTTTCAGTAACGCCCCTTCGTGATTCATATTAGCAGTGACACCATCAATGGCACTGTATGTAAAGCGGTAATGACACTTGGTTACGAGGCTCATTTTGCACGTTGCTCCCCATAGCTACATCCACGAGTCCTGTCGCGGTTTCTCCGGTTGATCAAATAATTCTCTCTGTCGGGCCACGTTTACGGCAGCTTTCACGCCACTGCTTGGGTTCTGTTTCTCCGACTCCTCAATAACTCCCCGAGCCTGTCCAACAACACATGACGAAGATATTGCGACATTATTCTGTCTTCCTACACATAAGTTATATAAGGTGAGATATACCCTAGCTTCAGCTTAAAGTCATTCATATTTAACGAACAATTTGTATCTTCAAAAAGCTTCTCTGGTAGAAGAGTTAAACGTTTGCACAGTTACCAGGAGTAATAAATGTAATCCAAGGGCGGTAATTGTGAACAGAGAGTTCACTCAATCAGCTGCACTACGGCGGGTTCACCCTACTCACCCAGACGTAGAATGTGGCGGCCCCAGCGCTCACGCTTTGCACTTTCGTCACGGTAAACTTGTCGAGGATCTGTTTACATCTTGCCAATATTTCAGGGTGAACTTTGCTGACGTCAAACTTAAGGAACTTTCGTTGCAAGCCACCCGGTCCGCCCGGAAAACAGAATGTCCGGCATACCTTCCATCTCTGTCAACAGATCGAAATGTCGACTTGGTTAGGGGTCATTCATAACTGGCAATATTCACCTATTCGTATAGAACTATGGAAGGGTCGGTGCGCATACTAATGATGAAAATGTCGGTCACGTGGGAATTTTATAACCACAGTGATTGTAAGCAAATGTCTGTAAACCTTGTTATATATTATTATCCTTAACGCTCTCATGTCACACCACTTTGTATACCTAGACATGACTCTCAGTCTGGACAATTATCGACATTTTAAAGTACTAAATTCAGGAGGGAGGGAGGCAGAGAGGGAGTAAGGGGGGAAGGAAGGGGGGAAGGAAGGGAGGAAGGGAGGAAGGGAGGGAGGAAGGCAGGAAGGAAGGGAGGGAGTAAGGGAGGAAGGAAGGGAGGAAGGGAGGGAGGAAGGGAAGGAGGAAGGGAGGAGGAAGGGAGGGAGGGAGGGAGGGAGGGAGGGAGGGAGGGAGGGAGGGAGGGAGGGAGGGAGGGAGGGAGGGAGGGAGGGAGGGAGGGAGGGGGAGGGAGGGGAATGGAGGGAGGGAGGGAGGAAAGGAGGGAGGAGGAAAGGGATGGATGGAGGGAGGGAGGGAGGGAGGGAGGGAGGGAGGGAGGGAGGGAGGGAGGGAGGGAGGGAGGGAGGGACGGACGGACGGAGGGAGGGAGGGACGGATGGAGGGAGGGAGGGAGGGAGGGTGGGAGGGAGGGAGGGAGGGAGGGTGGGATGAAGGGAGGAAGGAAGGGAGGGAGGAAAGGAGGGAGGAAAAAAGGAGGAAGAGAGGAAGGGAGGAAGGGGGAAGGAGGAAGGGAGGGTGGAAGGGAGGGAGGAAGGGAGGGAGGAAGGGAGGGAGGGAGGAAGGGGAGAGGAAGGGAGGGAGGAAGGGAGGGACACACATACACACACGCACGCGTGCGCGCCCCTCCCACGTACCTGACAAGTTGTTCACCTACCGATGTGGTTCCCTCGTCCTCTCCCAGGAGCAGTAGCGCCGCCTGCAGTACTCGGTGCAGGATCTCGGGCGGGTTGTTGTAGCTGCGCATCTCCGACATGGTCCTGCGGTCCATGTTGAGGATGGCGTATTTGAGCTTGGCGAGACGACGCAGCCGAATGACAACATTGTTTGCTGCTATCACGTCGTGCTGCATCAACGCCTCGTCGAAGCCGAGTCTCTTGATCTCGTCGATCGTTTCCAAGATGCCGTTCATCTCTCGCTTATCCATCACATTCTTGAGCTCTGCAGAGACCAGATTTAAAGTAAAGATGAAAATATCGACACAGTTTTTTATATTTGATGGCAGTATATCTTTAATTGTTGAACGAAACTGTGTATTATGATGTTTAGAGGAATATCCAAATTGTGTCATTCTTGTTCTTTCTCCACGTTCCGTTCTGCACAAGACTTGTCAGGTACAATATTGTTGAACCACTCATTCTTTTCTTCCTACATATTCCTACCAGCAGCCACTCTCTCCATCAACTATCTTTCGAAATTCTGATATCACTCCTCTCGCAATACTCCCACATCAGCTCTGGTCATCTACTTTACCTGCGTCCTTGACGTTGTTTTGTTCCGCGTCTGCTGTTTTGTTAACTTACCACGTCAGCCCTTACCACGTGTTCTGTTCACCACTTCCAACTACTTGCCAATCTTCCCGTTAGTCTGCACTGCACCCCGACTTCTTGCCCCGGATAAACGTATGACGGGAGTGTGATACCGACAACCTTGATGTACGCAATTCCTGCATTCTTATAGTACCGATGTGTTATTCTACGTTCGCAAGAGGACAGGTTTCCCGGCACGATCGTGTCATTTACACTTACTCGCCATGTTAGCAAAGTCGACACAACAACACAACGCCGTTCCGCTGTCCATTCTGTCACACAGACTGCCCAAATGTTCTTAATAAACTACCAATTTAATGTATTATCAACGTTATCTCTCTACGATTGTTCACTTAGCCGTTCAGTGGAAATACTATATTCGGGGAAAACACATTCAAATAAATGTTGTCTTAATATATACACAAACAAATACAGGTGTAAACATATTCACACTGTTGCCATTTATATATAATCAGTAAATACATATGTTGGTAACCTCTTCTATCGTCCTGTGTTCTGACTGTACTTACGAGCCTTCATCTCGATGAGTTTCATCTGTCTCTCGGCCTTGATGACGCCCTTGTGATCCACCATGCCGCCCGCTTTGCACTCTCGCACGACGATCTGCAGCAGCTCCTGGTCGTTGAGGCTTCGCGCCTTCTTTAGCTTGTCCAGGAGCAACCGCGAAGCGATGTCTACAACAAGGCCACAGAATATCGGAATATTAATATCAAAAAATTAGCCGCAGATGAAGAAGAATCGAACGAAACGACGAAAGAACGAGCACACACACGCACACGCACGCACACACGAGCGCGCGGACACACACTCGTACGTACACGCGCACGCACGCACACACACGCACACCCACACACCCACCCACACACATGCACACACACACATACGCACGCACGCACACACGCACGCGCACACACACACATACACATGTATACAGTGCACGTAGAAAACGAAGAAGAAATACGGCAGCACCACAAACCACAGCTATGTTGTGTTAATAGAAACATTTCATAGGTCATAGTTCGTATAACGTGGGCAAACATTATCAACCATTAATATCAGTTCTATGTCAGTTTCTTCCTGGACGTAACAACAGCGTGTCTTCTTATGCCATTGCGGGAATCCTGTGCCAAGTAACACGACGTCTTATGTGTAACTCGATGTGTCCACCGGTTTTTATCATATTTATTTCAGACATCCTTAATGAATATAACAATAACCATCTAACTTGCCACAATATTTATCTGACAGTATTCAAATGATACAAAAAAAGAGCATTAAAGTGTATTTTTCCTGCAACAAGTTACGCTGAGATATTCAGGTATGTTAAATTGGAGACATTGAAAGCAAGACGGGACTGCCTTTGCCAAAAATATTTCAATAAGATTAAAGTTAGTACACACAGATTAACCTATCTGCTGCCTGACAAAAGGCATACCAAATATGACATCAGACAGCGTGATGTGTACCCTTTGCCAATAACCCGAACAAACAGATACCGTAACTCCTTTATACCATGGGGATTACACAACTGCCAATAACGAATGAAGGGCAAAAGGATGGTATCTATACTGTATGACATTTCAGTGTATTAATACTGTATGACGTTCCAATGTATAGTTGTATTTTATTGTATACTGTGAATCCAACTCAGCTGAGTTGCTAATAAACTTGTGTTATTATTATTATCTTGTATTTTTTATATATTTAACTTAGATTTTATTTGGTATGGTTCTCGTAATTTACGTTACATCTAAGTTATTTATGCAACTCTTAAATTATATCAATTGTTTTATCATTCCATTTTAGTATGGTTTTGTTAATTTTATGTAGTTTACTTATATTTGTATTATATTTAGCGCCTTTTAATAAATGCCAATAGTGTTTACATTAAAGTTTGATTTGACGTGTGAAGTTATAAAGTGTAATTTAGCCAACTACAAGCATGCATGTAGTTAATGTGTTAATGTCTGCTCCCTGCGCAAAGACGTTATCGCGTAGGGTGATAGCGAAGTAACTTTGATTGTACCGTTGTTCGGCTCCTACCGACACCGAGTTCTCGGCGTTGAATTTTGTATTTTGTATTTGTATGGCTACGCCTCGTTTCGCACGAGCTTCAACGTGCGAAGTCAACACCAAATGGCTTCCAGCATGTCTATGTCAAACAGATTGTTCGGGCAGATTTGCGAAACAAACAGTGCAGTCAGTCTTGTGCTAGTCCCACGCTGCTGCACAACGGACTTACCGTCATGGTATTTCTGCCATGAACCTCCGTCTCCGCTCTCCTCCTCTACCGACCCGAGCCGTTCGTCCCGCCTCTTCTCCATTCCAACAGCATCAACACAACCACTAACAATCACACAGCAGGTGAAATGATATTACACGTTGTCGCGCGTAGTTTTAACAGCACTTTCTGAGACACACGCCGTGTTGCTATATGAGCCGCAGGAACGCACTCAACTGTTCAAAGTAAACGCAACTAAAGAGGCCACGACGATTATTGCAACAATGAACAGCGTGTTCTGAAAAGAACTGATTGTGTGGGTTGTGTGAATAGATTAATAGCGCTTCGCTCAACGGCAGAGATGATATCTCAAAGAGGACGCCTTGAAATCTACGTTATCAATATCTGAGATCGCAATATTCAATACCATATATTAATGGAGCAGCAATTAGGGCTTGTGCACGTACGTGCGCGCGCGTGTGTATATGGTGTGCGTGTGCGTCTGTGTGTCTGTGTGTGTGGTGTGTGGTGTGTAGTATGTGTGTGTGTGTGTGCGTGCGTGTGTGTATGTGTGTGTTTGTGCGTGTTTCATAATCAACCAGCAACAGTGGATTTGTTCACAAGTGTAATCACCTTATTATAAATACTTATTGTTGTTATTATTATTATTATTCATGTAAATATATGTACTGAATGATTTTGCAATTCACCGGCTTTAAAGCTAGGCCCTTAGTGAGAAATGAGAGAAGTGAGAAGTGACGGATCTCAGCAAATGCAGGAAGTGCCTGGCATTACCTGTCCAGTCAGCCACGTGACATAATGAGAGGCAGTTGACCCATCCATCACGTGATCTGTTGCCTACTGTAGTAAGAAGTCCGCCAAGCCTTCAAGAATGGATTCCAACCGATAAATGCACGATTCGACTAATTGATATTCCAGTGCAGCGATACTAGTGAAGGCAGCAACTCGCGAGGATTGCTCAAAGCAATAACTTAAACCCTGTTAGCACCCACGAATGTTGCCATTATGGTTGTCGTTAACTACAGGTTAAGAAAGGTGTCTTCCTTTGCAACAGACGGACGGGCTGGCGGACGGACGGACGGACGGACGGACGGACGGACGGACGGACGGACGGACGGGCTGGCGGACGGACGGACGGACGGACGGACGGACGGACAGACAGGCAGACAGACAGACAAACAGACAGACAGACAAATAGACAGACACAGGCAGACAGGCAGACAGGCAGACAGGCAGACAGACAGACAGACATACATACATATGTACTCTAGTTTGACCCAAATACATATCACTCAACAAGTGAGAATGTAAATTCATAAATAACAATCACAAATAGTATACAATTTCAATATTCACAAAAATGTATTAACTGAAAACATACCAACCAACTGTTCGTGTATTTGTGAAGATGTCTTTCCACATGTAGCCATTACAGTAGGTTCTAATCCTAAACTCCTTCCCGCTGATGAGGTATTTTCTACTCTCACCAAGTCTGACATTGGATGCAGCAGATCATAATTTCTAATCCACTCGATCGTAACTCCAGTGTCGCCCCCTGGTGACTGAACTCGAAAGAACGTAGAAAGTGGCGAATGAACCTCGCCTCATTCGATGAGATACAGTTAGTGCGTCTCCAAGTTAGCGTATTAATATAGATTCGGTTATCAGTGACTCTGATGTATTTGAAGTGCTTGATAGGGACAATAACACCAAGAGCAGCATGGCAGAGGAGACTACGCCCGCACAAGAAGAGAAATTATCCATAATGTTCACTTCAGGAGGAAGCCAGCGACGTCTACAGGCCGCACTGCCCTCTAGTTGTTGAATGTTCACTTCAGGAGGAAGCCAGCGACGTCTACATGCCGCACTGCCCTCTGGTGGTTGAATGTTCACTTCAGGAGGAAGCCAGCGACGTCTACAGGCCGCACTGCCCTCTAGTGGTTGAATGTTCACTTCAGGAGGAAGCCAGCGACGTCTACAGGCCGCACTGCCCTCTAGTGGTTGAATGTTCACTTCAGGAGGAAGCCAGCGACGTCTACAGGCCACACTGCCCTCTAGTGGTTGAATGTTCACTTCAGGAGGAAGCCATCGACGTCTACAGGCCGCACTGCCCTCTAGTGGTTGAATGTTCACTTCAGGAGGAAGCCAGCGACGTCTACAGGCCGAACTGCCCTCTAGTGGTTGAATGTTCACTTCAGGAGGAAGCCAGCGACGTCGACAGGCCGCACTGGCCTCTAGTGGTTGAATGTTCACTTCAGAAGGAAGCCAACGACGTCTACAGGCCGCACTGCCCTCTAGTGGTTGAATGTTCACTTCAGAAGGAAGCCAACGACGTCTACAGGCCGCACTGCCCTCTAGTGGTTGAATGTTTACTTCAGGAGGAAGGCAACGACGTCTACAGGCCGTGTGGAGGTTTCTGCAAGCCGCACTGCCCTCTAGTGGTTGCATATACAACCAGACAGACTGGTTAATATTGCCGTTCTTGCGTTGAAGCATCGTGCAGAGAGTTAGCACGTTGTTTCTAAGCGAAATAAACAACGCATTGAGTGTGTCGTCTCGTAAACGATTTGCCATATACATTAAAGCAATGTGACACTGATTGAGACGTGAGTCTTATAACTGGGTGTCACAGTTATAGTAGGCTTACAACATACCACCAACAGTCACCCATGCACGCAATTCACAAGCACGCACACACGCACAATTCATATATTAAGATCTAAGTAATTTAGGAATTAATATGTTTACTGAGGTGTATAACAGTTAACGAATTGCTTAGAAACCAACCAGGCAAGCCGGTGAAATAACAAACACTAACATATCCATAAACGACCTTCCTAGTTTCGTCTATAGAACTGTCTCTTCAGTGCTATTCCAAATGCACAATAAATATACATAAAATCGCAGCCATTTCCACTTGTGACTGGAGGAAAACTAAGGTAATGGAGAGAGTTTATGTTTCCTTATGCACGGGAATCGTAACTCCAGCCGGATTATGATGGGATCGTCTTGTAATCGACGTTTAAGTCGGAGAATCCAGCTTGGCTTGCAGTAACTCTTTCTGCCGTTGGATGGTCACTGACTTCTCTGGCTGCCCGCGTCCAGGATTCTTCTTCTCCACTTCGTCGATGACGCCACGAGCCTGTTATAGAACAGAAATAGAGAGAAACAATGGTGACCAGAACTACGAGGAAGAAGAACACGTGCTTGCCACGTGGCATTGAATATGTGTGCATAGCATCTTCTTCTTCGTTATTCACTTAGACGGGAACGCCTGTCGTCCTCACAAATGATGCCGTTGTCCTCAAAGCCTCCCATATCATAGCTTGAGTTTGAACAATCTAATACCTGACAACGCAGTTAATTACCTTTACACATTTTACGGTTTTTAATTGATGTTTTATTTTCGCGACAAGTTGTCAATCAACCACACTCCTTAGCACAGGCGTCAGTCACCGTATAACCATTGTTATAATTCGATTATACATTCTCAATGGACTGTTGGCGATGGACCAAATGATTGGTAGGCCTTGCAACGCCATTGTGGTTAACGACATTTCAATTGTGCAGTTGAGTAACGTAACACAGTTTGTAACCAAAAAACAAAAGTGCTGTAGTCAAATATCAAATAAAACAATATCCAAAATTAAATAGACCTCTACAATTGAAATTGAGATATCTGATGATAAACTTAAGAAGTTTACCAAATGAAATATAATTCTGCAACATTTGCACATTATTTTTTTCAAATAAAAAGTCATATTTCCATATATTCTTAGATCACCGTTTCTGCTAACTAAAATGTTGGCGGCATCTTGCCGTATGCGACGACCGTCCCGGTGTATTTTACGTCACTGAGCTGGCCCATTTGATATGATATTGTAATACAGACACGTCTCGTGCAGGGTTCTTTTTGCTATATCGGTTGGTAGTAAGGTCACGGTATGTCTACAATGGTTTGAAAAATGTCAAATGAGCATAATGCAATTGAAGGCAATTGATGGCAATACGTTTACATCATATTTGTACAAGGCCGCGGATGAAGACAGAAAGATGTGAATGGTCCAAGGCCACGGATGAAAACAGAACGATTTGAGTTATCCAAGGCCGCGGATGAAGACAGAAAGATGTGAGTTGTCCAAGGCCGCAGATGAAGACAGAAAGAGGTGAGTGGTTCAAGGCCGCGGATGAAGACAGGAAGAGGTGAGTAGTCCAAGGCCGCAGGTGAACACAGAAAGAGGCGAGTGGACATTGACACCTGGGAGGAGATACTGTTACAATGATCCAAAGAAGGGAATGAACATAGAAAGAGGTGAATGGACATTGACACCTGGGAGGAGATACTGTTACAATGATCCAAGAAAGCGAATGAACACAGAAATATGTGAGATGTATCTGGTACCTGGGAGGAGATACTGTTACAATGATCCAAGGACGGGAATGATCCTAGAAAGATGTGAGTGGACTTTTACACCTGGGTGGAGATACTGTTATAATGATCCAAGGAAGAGAATGAACATAGAAAGAGATGAATGGACTTTGACACCTGGGAGGAGATACTGTTACAATGATCCAAGGAAGGGAATGATCCTAGAAAGATGTGAATGGACTTTTACACCTGGGAGGAGATACTGTTACAATGATCCAAGGACGGGAATGATCCTAGAGATATGTGAGTGGACTTTGACACCTGGGAGGAGATACTGTTACAATGATCCAAGGACGGGAATGATTCTAGAAAGGTGTGAATGGACTTTGACACCTGGGAGGAGATACTATTACAATGATACAAGGAAGGTAATGATCCTAGAAAGAGGTGAATGGACTTTGACACCTGGGAGGAGATACTGTTACAATGATCCAAGAAAGAGAATGAACATAGAAAGAGGTGAATGGATTTTGACACCTGGGAGGAGATACTGTTACAATGATCCAAGGAAGGGAATGATCCTAGAAAGAGGTGAATGGACTTTGACACCTGGGAGGAGATACTGTTACAATGATCCAAGAAAGAGAATGAACATAGAAAGAGGTGAATGGATTTTGACACCTGGGACGAGATACTGTTACAATGATACAAGGAAGGGAATGAACCTAGAAAGAGATGAATGGACTTTGACACCCGGGAGGAGATACACTTACAGCGCCTCCAATGTGGCGTATTAATATGTAGATAATATAACTTCTAAGTTCTCCTTAAGAGTTAATTTTAAGATTAGGCAAACATTCATTCTTACAATATATTTACGATGTCACACGGTTGTTATCAACTCACCCACACGTAGAACGTGGCTGCCCCGGCGCTGACTGCCTGGGCTTGGAATACGGTGTAATTGTCCAGGATCTCTCGACATCTCGCCGCCAGCTCCGGCTCAACGCTGCTGGAGTCGAACTTCATCATTTTCCGTTGTAAGCCGTTGCGACCGTTCGGTGCACACAGCGCCCGGCACGTCTTCCACACCTGTGGGTGAGCCAACGGTGTTAATGTGGGAAATTCCACCAACACAAATAACATCAACTCAAACAGAGACAGTGCGTGTGCGTGTGCGTGTGCGTGTGCGTGTGCGTGTGCGTGTGCGTGTGCGTGTGCGTGTGCGTGTGCGTGTGCGTGTGCGTGTGCGTGTGCGTGTGCGTGTGCGTGTGCGTGTGCGTGTGCGTGTGCGTGTGCGTGTGCGTGTGCGTGTGCGTGTGCGTGTGCGTGTGCGTGTGCGTGTGCGTGTGCGTGTGCGTGTGCGTGTGCGTGTGCGTGTGCGTGTGCGTGTGCGCGCGCGCGCGCGTGCGCGTGCGCGGGCGCGTGTGTATGTGCTAGTATGCCCGTGTATGCGCGCTCGTGCGAGAAGGCGTGCGTGCGTGCGTGCGTGCGTGCGTGCGTGCGTGCGTGCGTGCGTGCGTGCGTGCGTGCGTGCGTGCGTGCGTGCGTGCGTGTGTGTGTGTGTGCGTGCATACCTCTTGTGTATCCCGGGTTAACGACACTCAACTTCTTAATGGGAGTCTCCTTGGCCTTTACATGTTAACAGTTTCAATTTGTAAGATTACTATTGTCAACATAAAATATGTTTGTCTGTACTCGCCAACTATGCACAACTTGACATGCGTTGATTGAAATTGTCTGATTGAGAATCCGATGCTCTAGATACTGCGCCCACGCGTTCGAGTGTTGATGTATAAACTGATCACCTACCGCCGTGGTTTCATCGTCTTCTCCGAGTAGTAGCAAGGCGGCCTGTAGCACCTCGTGCAGCACCCTGGGCGGCCGGTCGTAGCTGCGCATCTCGGCCATGGTCCTACGGTCCAGAGCGAGCACGTCGTGTTTCAACTCGGCCAGTCTCTTCGTACGCTCGACGACGTTGCGAGCCGCCAGCATCTCGTGGTACATCGGAGGCTTGTCGAAGCTGAGGCCATCCACCTCAGTGATGATGCCAGAGATGGCATCAGTGTCTCGCGCTAGCATCGCCTTCTGCAGCTCTGCGGTGGACATAGTAACTCTAGGACTCGTTGTTCATGACAAATGATCGATTTATTTTCTTTTTAGATTGGCAAGGCAAGATGACATTGACGTGAGGAAAGAAATTTCTGTTTTGTGCGTTTACTTTCTCCGTTTCTTCGAGTAAGACGAAGCTTGTTTGTATGAGGCTGAGAGACAGTGACGCTGACAGAGCAGCAACAACTGCAGCACCAGAAAATGCAAGTTTTGAGAGCAACTGGGTTCGAAGAATCACAAGACCGAAAACGTTGGACCGACGAGGGATGGATGACACGAAGAAGATATCGGGATGCATTGCAATGTAACTGGAAGATTGGTAAGAAGTCGGATGGTACGATTTTGTCCAGGCAGTGTACACGAAGAATGCAAGAAAAGGGGAAGATCACAGATGGTACGGGTGGACTGCGAAACGAGGGTAAGCTAGAAAGACGGAGATAGGCGACAGCTGGAGTGACGGAGCTGGAACCAACGGAGGGCAAGGACGGAAAAGAGCTATGTGACAACCTGTACACCCTGTACAACATGTACAACATGTACAACATGTACATCCTGTACAACATGTACAACATGTACATCATGTACAACCTGTTCAACCTGTTCAACCTGTACAACATGTACAACATGTACATCTTGTACAACTTGTTCAGCATGTACATCTTGTACAACACGTACAACATTGTACAACCTGTACATCCTGTACAACATGTACAATATGTACAACAATATACATCTTGTACATCTTGTACAACCTGTACAACTTTACAACATGTACAACATGTACAACATATACAACATGTACAACATGTACAACATGTACAACATGTATCTAAACCCTGAGCAACAGCGAACCAGAAGGAAATAGAACAACTATTCCTTACTCAGTTTCAATCTGATCACTTGTAGTTGTGTCTCTGCTTTGGTAACACTGTCTTCGTTTCCCATGCCAGCCTCCTTACAGTCGCTGATGACCATCTGCAGCAGCTCCGGGTCCTTGAGACGTTTCGCCTTCTTCAGCTTGTCCAGCAGCATATTCGACGCCATCTCTGCATCCGATAATATTAGACTCAGTTGAACCACTTCGCAACATTGCTTCTGTGCCTAATATTTTATTTCGATTATTTCGAGTATGATTATTATTATTGACGACATAGTACAATCAATTACGGTTGCAATAATAATGAACCTAATTTAGCCCGATACATAACATTGCTGTATAATTCGATTTTACTTGGATACAACCGGTGCTTGAGTCATATCCATACAACAGATGGTGCTGATGTACATTGGTATGGTTTCTGCCGAAATCCCTGTAAAATAAAATAAAACTTCTTATGAAGGATTGTTAAGAAAACAGTTTTGATCCCTTATTTTTTAACTTTGCGTTATTTAAATATGTCTCTTATAAGAGTTTCTTGGAATAACTGGTATTGAAGCTACTCTTCGGATAATTAATTAGAATCAACTTATTGCCCCCGATAAAACCAAATGTTATGGATATACAAATGTTAATGCAGGCCTAACTAGTATCCACATGAGATAAATATATCACCGGTAAACTGCAAAATGTCATTGTCCTACGATCCCAAAGTATATTCTAAATGTTGTATTATATTTAGTCAATATATCCTGTACTATTCCCAAAGAAATCAAGATTTCCAGATATAAAATCTTTATTTTGGTCTACCACCACATTGGACGGTAGTCACCAAATGTAATCAATAATACTTTGTGTGCATTTTATCAGGTATTTACATAGTTCCATTTCCCCGCGTTGGTAGTCATAGCTTATTTGTGTTTGCCAGAGAGCAAACATTAGCATAGACGCGAAATTGTGTTAATGTTAAACCTATTCCAAGTCCTACTAGTAACTAATAATAACAGCTAATGTTGTCCTCCCGCCCGCTTGTAAGAACTTCTTACTTTCCTACTAGTAACTAATAATAACAGCTAATGTTGTCCTCCCGCCGCTTGTAAGAAGTTCTTACTTTAAATACGTTACCATCTTAAGCACAGGAATACTCTTTTCACAATCATAACACGGTCGGCTATAATCCAGATTTCTGTAAGACTGCCAGGCGATACACGGATACAGACGGACCGCCACGGGTGTAGCGGGGAGTTGACGTCACACGAAGTGGCAGTGACTCCGATATACATTACCGCGTTATTGTTTTTGTCCACACGTATCATTTCCATATCCAACTTGAATACATTGTACTTTGATTTGGTTGTATCAAGTAAGAAACCAGCGTAGTAACCATTCAACCGATTTATATTACGAAAAATTATAGAATAAAAGTATTTATATTCTCACCACTTATAATAGTGTATTGTAATAGTGCTTCTCTGAGTCTCTGTTTCTGTCAAATGAGACGGCTACATTTGATTTTTGGCGGGCGAGATATTATTATTATAACGATAATATTTACGTTTGATTCTTCGATTATATGTGGATTGCTAATGGTAACAACGTATGTCTCCCGCGTGGAATGTTGTCTGGCGGAGAATATCTTGGAACCTTGGCATCGGAAGGCTGATTGTGTGACGATTATATTATATATATTTGACCCGGCGCGTTCTTATTAGCGTTATCAAAGTAGACTGCAAACACATGTGGCGTAGTTCGTGTTGCAGATAACTGTCAGCAATATTTATCGATCGAGATATTTAATCCTCGGAATAGTATTGACATAATCTTCGGACTTACCTTCGTGATATCTCTGCCACGATTGACTGCCTTCATTGTGTGATTCTTCCTACAACGCAAAACACCATCGTCAAAGCGAGATATGATCGTACGCGATGCCGTTAATTACATGTTAGACAAAATCTGATATAGTGTTCTCGTTTCCTTACCATTTTTCTGTCGGTTTTGTTGCGTTACGTTCCGGGTAGAAGGAATAACCAAGAGTGTTTGTGTAAACTTCGCCGTAGCTAGTGAATCTGTGGGAAACACAGTGTGTCCTGTAAATAGTAACAATGATAATTCAGCAGGTCGACAAAGTGTCAATGGCCTAACTACGACGCACACACCGACTTATAAGTGCACACAGTCGGATTAGGATTGTCCTGAAATATACAGACGCCATAGAGATACTAAGATACTTCGCCATTAGAACCTTTCATGAAAGAACCGCCTCTGCCTTAGTGTATTTCGGTATGGGCTAACGGCCTGTTGGACTGCAGAGAGCTCTGGTTGGACTGATAATCATATTACGGTGGAGCGTGGTGGTGTAGGTGGTATAAGAGAGAGCTCTGGTTGGAGTGTTAACCATATTACGATGGAGCGCGGTGGTGTAGGTGGTAGAGCAGAGAGCTCTGGTTGGAGTGTTAACCATATTACGGTAGAGCGCGGTGGTGTAGGTGATAGAGCAGATAGCTCTGGTTAGAGTGTTAACCGTATTACGGTGGAGCACGGTGGTGTAGGTGGTATAGGAGAGAGCTCTGGTTGGAGTGTTAACCATATTACGGTAGAGCGCGGTGGTGTAGGTAATAGAGCAGAGAGTTCTGGTTGGAGTGTTAACCATATTACGGTGGAGCGCGGTGGTGTAGGTAGTAGAGCAGAGAGCTCTGGTTGGAGTGTTAACCATATTACGGTGGAGCACGGTGGTGTAGGTTGTAGAGCAAAGAGCTCTGGTTGGAGTGTTAACCATATTACGGTGGAGCACGGTGGTGTAGGTAGTAGAGCAGAGAGCTCTGGTTGGAGTGTTAACCATATTACGGTGGAACACGATGGTGTAGGTGGTAGAGCAGATACCTCTCTTCGCAGTGTTAACCATATTACGGTGGAGCACGGTGATATAGGTGGTATAGCAGAGAGCTCTGGTTGGAGTGTTAACCGTATTACGGTGGAGCGCAGTGGTGTAGGTGGTAGAGCAGAGAACTCTGGTTGGAGTGTTACCCATATTATTGTGGAGCACGGTGGTGTAGGTAGTAGAGCAGAGAACTCTGGTTGGTGTGTTACCCATATTACGGTGGAGCGCGGTGGTGTAAATGGTAGAGCAGAGAACACTGGTTGGAGTGTTACCCATATTACGGTGGAGCACGATGGTGTAGGTGGTAGAGCAGAGAGCTCTGGTTGGAGTGTTACCCATATTACTGTGGAGCACGGTGGTGTAGGTGGTATAGCAGAGAGCTCTGGTTGGAGTGTTAACCATATTACTGTGGAGCACGGTGGTGTAGGTGGTATAGCAGAGAGCTCTGGTTGGAGTGTTAACCATATTACGGTGGAGCGCGGCGGTATAGGTAGTAGAGCTGAGAGCTCTTGTTGTAGTGTTAACCATATTAAGTTGGACCACGGTGGTGTAGGTGGTATAGCAGAGAGCTCTGGTTGGAGTGTTAACCATATTACGGTGGAGCGCGGCGGTGTAGATAGTAGAGCAGAGAGCTCTGGTTGGAGTGTTACCCATATTATGGTGGAGCACGGTGGTGTAGGTGTTATAGTAGATAACTCTGGTTGGAGTGTTAACCATATTAAGGTGGAGCGCGGTGGGGTAGGTTGTAGAGCAGAGAGCTCTGGTTGGAATGTTAAGCATATTACGGTGGAGCGCGGTAGTGTAGGTGGTATAAGAGAGAGCTCTGGTTGGAGTGTTAACCATATTACGGTGGAGCGCGGTGGGGTAGGTTGTAGAGCAGAGAGCTCTGGTTGGAATGTTAAGCATATTACGGTGGAGCGCGGTAGTGTAGGTGGTATAAGAGAGAGCTCTGGTTGGAGTGTTAACCATATTAAGGTGGAGCACGGTGGTATAGGTGGTATAGCAGAGAGCTCTGGTTGGAGTGTTAACCATATTACGGTGGAGCGCGGTGGTGTAGGTAGTAGAGCAGAGAGCTCTGGTTGGAGTGTTAACCATATTACGGTGGAGCAAGCACGGTGGTGTAGGTAGTAAAGCAGAGAACTCTGGTTGGAGTGTTAACCATATTACGGTGGAGCACGGTGGTGTAGGTAGTAGAGCAGATAGCTCTGGTTGGAGTGTTAACCATATTACGGTGGAACACGATGGTGTAGGTGGTAGAGCAGATACCTCTCTTCGCAGTGTTAACCATATTACGGTGGAGCACGGTGATGTAGGTGGTATAGCAGAGAGCTCTGGTTGGAGTGTTAACCGTATTACGGTGGAGCACGGTGGTGTAGTTCGTATAGGAGAGAGTTCTGGTTGGAGTGTTAACCATATTACGGTGGAGCGCGGTGGTGTAGGTTGTAGAGCAGAGAGAGAGCTCTGGTTGGAGTGTTAACCATATTACGGTGGAGAGCGGTGGTGTAGGTGGTAGAGCAGAGAGCTCTTGTTGGAGTGTTAACCATATTATGGTGGAACACGATGATGTAGGTGGTAGAGCAGATACCTCTCTTTGTAGTTTTAACCATATTACGGTGGAATGCGGTGGTGTAGGTGGTAGAGCAGAGAGCTCTGGTTGGAGTGTTAACCATATTACGGTGGAGCGCGGTGTTGTAGGTGGTATAAGAGAAAGCTCTGGTTGGAGTGTTAACCATATTACGGTGGAGCGCTGTGGTGTAGGTGGTAGAGCAGAGAGCTCTGATTGGAGTGTTAACCATATTACGGTAGAGCGCGGTGGTATAAGAGAGAGCTCTGGTTGGAGTGTTAACCATATTACGGTGGAGCACGGTGGTGTAGGTGGTATAGCAGAGAGCTCTGGTTGGAGTGTTAACCATATTACGGTGGAGCGCGGTGGTGTAGATTGTAGAGCAGAAGCTCTGGTTAGAGTGTTACCCATATTACGGTGGAGCGCGATGGTGTAGGTGGTACAGCAGAAAGGTCTGGTTGGAGTGTTACCCGTATTACTGTGGAGCACGGTGGTGTAGGTGGTAGAGCAGAGAGCTCTGGTTGGAGTGTTACGCATATTACGGTGGAGCACGGTGGTGTAGGTGGTAGAGCAGAGAGCTCTGGTTGGAGTGTTAACCATATTAAGGTGGAGCAAGCATGGTGGTGTAGGTAGTAGAGCAGAGAGCTCTGGTTGGAATATTAACCATATTAAGGTGGAGCACGGTGGTGTAGGTGGTATAGCAGAGAGCTCTGGTTGGAGTGTTAACCATATTAAGGTGGAGCAAGCGTGGTGGTGTAGGTAGTGGAGCAGAGAGCTCTGGTTGGAGTGTTAACCGTATTACGGTGGAGCGCGGTGGTGTAGGTGATAGAGCAGAGAGCTCTGGTTGGAGTGTTACCCATATTACGGTGGAGCGCAGTGGTGTAGGTGGTAGAGCAAAGAGCTCTAGTTGGAGTGTTACCCATATTACTGTGGAGCACAGTGGTGTAGGTGGTAGAGCAGAGAACTCTGGTTGGTGTGTTACCCATATTACGGTGGAGCGCAGTGGTGTAGGTGGTAGAGCAGAGAACTCTGGTTGGAGTGTTACCCATATTACGGTGGAGCACGGTGGTGTAGGTGGTATAGCAGAGAGCTCTGGTTGGAGTGTTAACCATATTACTGTGGAACACGGTGGTGTAGGTGGTATAGCAGAGAGCTCCGGTTGGAGTGTTAACCATATTACGGTGGAGCGCGGCGGTGTTGGTAGTAGAGCTGAGAGCTCTGGTTGTAGTGATAACCATATTAAGGTGGACCACGGTGGTGTACGTGGTATAGCAGAGAGCTCTGGTTCGAGTGTTAACCATATTACGGTGGAGCGCGGCGGTGTAGGTAGTAGAGCAGAGAGCTCTGGTTGGAGTGTTACCCATATTATGGTGGAGCACGGTGGTGTAGGTGTTATAGTAGAGAACTCTGGTTGGAGTGTTAACCATATTACGGTGGAGCGCTGTGGTATAGGTGGTAGAGCAGAGAGCTCTGATTGGAGTGTTAACCATATTACGGTAGAGCGCGGTGGTATAAGAGAGAGCTCTGGTTGGAGTGTTAACCATATTACGGTGGAGCACGGTGGTGTAGGTGGTATAGCAGAGAGCTCTGGTTGGAGTGTTAAAAATAGTACGGTGGAGTGCGGTGGTGTAGGTAGTAGGGCAGAGAACTCTGGTTGGAGTGTTAACCATATTACGGTGGAGCGCGGTGGTGTAGATTGTAGAGCAGAAGCTCTGGTTAGAGTGTTACCCATATTACGGTGGAGCGCGATGGTGTAGGTGGTACAGCAGAAAGGTCTGGTTGGAGTGTTACCCGTATTACTGTGGAGCACGGTGGTGTAGGTGGTAGAGCAGAGAGCTCTGGTTGGAGTGTTACGCATATTACGGTGGAGCACGGTGGTGTAGGTGGTAGAGCAGAGAGCTCTGGTTGGAGTGTTAACCATATTAAGGTGGAGCAAGCATGGTGGTGTAGGTAGTAGAGCAGAGAGCTCTGGTTGGAATATTAACCATATTAAGGTGGAGCACGGTGGTGTAGGTGGTATAGCAGAGAGCTCTGGTTGGAGTGTTAACCATATTAAGGTGGAGCAAGCGTGGTGGTGTAGGTAGTGGAGCAGAGAGCTCTGGTTGGAGTGTTAATCGTATTACGGTGGAGCGCGGTGGGGTAGGTGATAGAGCAGAGAGCTCTGGTTGGAGTGTTACCCATATTACGGTGGAGCGCAGTGGTGTAGGTGGTAGAGCAAAAAGCTCTAGTTGGAGTGTTACCCATATTACTGTGGAGCACAGTGGTGTAGGTGGTAGAGCAGAGAACTCTGGTTGGTGTGTTACCCATATTACGGTGGAGCGCAGTGGTGTAGGTGGTAGAGCAGAGAACTCTGGTTGGAGTGTTACCCATATTACGGTGGAGCACGGTGGTGTAGGGGTATAGCAGAGAGCTCTGGTTGGAGTGTTAACCATATTACTGTGGAGCACGGTGGTGTAGGTGGTATAGCAGAGAGCTCTGGTTGGAGTGTTAACCATATTACGGTGTAGCGCGGCGGTGTTGGTAGTAGAGCTGAGAGCTCTGGTTGTAGTGTTAACCATATTAAGGTGGACCACGGTGGTGTACGTGGTATAGCAGAGAGCTCTGGTTCGAGTGTTAACCATATTACGGTGGAGCGCGGCGGTGTAGGTAGTAGAGCAGAGAGCTCTGGTTGGAGTGTTACCCATATTATGGTGGAGCACGGTGGTGTAGGTGTTATAGTAGAGAACTCTGGTTGGAGTGTTAACCATATTAAGGTGGAGCACGGTGGTGTAGGTGGTAGAGCAGAGAGCTCTGGTTGGAGTGTTAACCATATTACGGTGGAGCGCGGTGGGGTAGGTTGTAGAGCAGAGAGCTCTGGTTGGAATGTTAAGCATATTACGGTGGAGCGCGGTAGTGTAGGTGGTATAAGAGAGAGCTCTGGTTGGAGTGTTAACCATATTAAGGTGGAGCACGGTGGTATAGGTGGTATAGCAGAGAGCTCTGGTTGGAGTGTTAAACATATTACGGTGAAGCGCGGTGGTGTAGGTAGTAGAGCAGAGAGCTCTGGTTGGAGTGTTAACCATATTACGGTGGAGCAAGCACGGTGGTGTAGGTAGTAGAGCAGAGAACTCTGGTTGGAGTGTTAACCATATTACGGTTGAGCGCGGTGGTGTAGGTTGTAGAGCAGAAGCTCTGGTTGGAGTGTTACCCATATTACGGTGGAGCGCGATGGTGTAGGTGGTACAGCAGAAAGCTCTGGTTTGAGTGTTACCCGTAGTACTGTGGAGCACGGTGGTGTAGGTTGTAGAGCAGAGAGCTCTGGTTGGAGTTTTACCCATATTACGGTGGAGCACGGTGGTGTAGGTGGTAGAGCAGAGAACTCTGGTTGGGGTGTTAACCATATTAAGGTGGAGCAAGCATGGTGGTGTAGGTAGTAGAGCAGAGAGCTCTGGTTGGAGTATTAACCATATTAAAGTGGAGCACGTTGGTGTAGGTGGTATAGCAGAGAGCTCTGGTTGGAGTGTTAACCATATTACGGTGGAGCGCGGTGGTGTAGGTAGTAGAGCAGAGAACTCTGGTTGGTGTGTTACCCATATTACGGTGGAGCGCAGTGG
Source organism: Escarpia spicata (assembly GCA_963995525.1). Classification (NCBI taxonomy): domain Eukaryota; kingdom Metazoa; phylum Annelida; class Polychaeta; order Sabellida; family Siboglinidae; genus Escarpia; species Escarpia spicata. The sequence continues at coordinate 5,604 of CAXEFP010000960.1, read as the reverse complement.
TGTAGGTGGTAGAGCAGATAACTCTGGTTGGAGAGTTACCCATATTACTGTGGAGCACGGTGGTGTAGGTAGTAGAGCAGAGAACTCTGATTGGTGTGTTACCCATATTACGGTGGATCGCGGTGGTGTAGATGGTAGAGCAGAGAACTCTGGTTGGAGTGTTACCCATATTACGGTGGAGCACGATGGTGTAGGTGGTAGAGCAGAGAGCTCTGGTTGGAGTGTTACCCATATTACTGTGGAGCACGGTGGTGTAGGTGGTAGAGCAGAGAGCTCTGGTTGGAGTGTTAACCATATTAAGGTGGAGCAAGCATGGTGGTGTAGGTAGTAGAGCAGAAAGCTCTGGTTGGAATATTAACCATATTAAGGTGGAGCACGGTGGTGTAGGTGGTATAGCAGAGAGCTCTGGTTGGAGTGTTAACCATATTAAGGTGGAGCAAGCGTGGTGGTGTAGGTAGTGGAGCAGAGAGCTCTGGTTGGAGTGTTAATCGTATTGCGGTGGAGCGCGGTGGTGTAGGTGATAGAGCAGAGAGGTCTGGTTGGAATGTTAACCATATTACGGTGGAGCGCGGCGATGTAGGTAGTAGAGCAGAGAGCTCTGGTTGGAGTGTTAACCATATTAAGGTGGACCACGGTGGTGTAGGTGGTATAGCAGAGAGCTCTGGTTGGAGTGTTAACCATATTACGGTGGAGCGCGGCGGTGTAGGTAGTAGAGCAGAGAGCTCTGGTTGGAGTGTTACCCTTATTATGGTGGAGCACGGTGGTGTAGGTGTTATAGTAGAGAACTCTGGTTGGAGTGTTAACCATATTAAGGTGGAGCACGCTGGTGTAGGTGGTAGAGCAGAGATCTCTGGTTGGAGTGTTAACCATATTACGGTGGAGCGCGGTGGGGTAGGTTGTAGAGCAGAGAGCTCTGGTTGGAATGTTAAGCATATTACGGTGGAGCGCGGTAGTGTAGGTGGTATAAGAGAGAGCTCTGGTTGGAGTGTTAACCATATTAAGGTGGAGCACGGTGGTATAGGTGGTATAGCAGAGAGCTCTGGTTGGAGTGTTAACCATATTACGGTGGAGCGCCGTGGTGTAGGTAGTAGAGCAGAGAGCTCTGGTTGGAGTGTTAACCATATTACGGTGGAGCAAGCACGGTGGTGTAGGTAGTAGAGCAGAGAGCTCTGGTTGAAGTGTTAGCCGTATTACGGTGGAGCGCGGTGGTGTAGGTGATAGAGCAGAGAGCTCTGGTTGGAGTGTTACCCATATTACGGTGGAGCACGATGGTGTAGGTGGTAGAGCAGAGAGCTCTGGTTGGAGTGTTACCCATATTACTGTGGAGCACGGTGGTGTAGGTGGTAGAGCAGAGAGCTCTGATTGGAGTGTTACCCATATTACGGTGGAGCACGATGGTGTAGGTGGTAGAGCAGAGAGCTCTGTTAGGAGTGTTACCCATATTACGGTGGAGCACGATGGTGTAAGTGGTAGAGCAGCGAATTGCCAACCGAGAAGACCGGTGTTCGAATCCACCACCGGCTGTTTCGAAACGTTGGCAATTTCGTTCACCCTACGTTGCCTGTATCTTTCGGAAAGGACACAAAGAATGCGTGTGTGTATGTGTGTGTTTGTGTGTGTGTGTGTGTGTATGTGTGTGTGTGTGTGTGTGTGTGTGTGTGTGTGTGTGTGTGTGTGTGTGTGTGTGTGTGTGTGTGTGTGTGTGTGTGTGTGTGTGTGTGTGTGTGTGTGTGTGTGTGTGTGTGTGTGTGTGTGTGTGTGTGTGTGTGTGTGTGTGTGTGTGTGTGTGTGTGTGTGTGTGTGTGTGTGTGTGTGTGTGTGTGCTGGTCGGGGCAGTACTCGCGCGGTTGAGCCACTTGGCATGAATTCACACACACACATTGGGGGAGGAATACAATGTTACAGATTTGAAACTCAAAATCGCCAACAAAACAAATACTAGCGATCCATCAAAGCAAGGGCCTACAAGTGGTGCCCATTTCTGGGTCTGGCTGGAGGAGGACCTCTGTCATGCTGAGACCGACTGTAAAGCCGAAAAGCTTGGATGCTTCAGAGAACTTTTTGACAATTGTCTGAAGGTGGTTCTCTTGATGGGCCACAACGGCACAGTCATCGGCATGTAACGCTTCAATGATGTCTCTCCAGTGTCTTGGTTTTTGCAGCAAGGCGTCGGAGGTCAAACAGTGAACCATCCAGGCGGTATCTGTAGAATCCAAATCTATGTCTCTCACAGCATGCAGCAATACTTGCGTGAAAAAGCACCGGAACGAGTATTCAGCCTTGCTTCACACCGTTGGAGACATAGACGCGGGAACGGGAGACGGGGGGCAGCTGCCCCCATGACATTTCTCTGGGGGCAAACATATGGTTTCAGTCGCCCCCATTAAATGTGAGCGTGAATGTTTGTTTTTGTGGCGAGCGTCAATGGCGGGTGGAAATGTAAATGTCATGAGACGATTAATGTGTATTTGTGTTGATTGTGAAAGGTGTGTGCAGTTGGGTAGACATATTAGACAACTGCGGTGTGGTGGCGAAATTGTATTCAAAAGCACCCCCCTTTCGTCTTCGGATGTCATCATTTCAGCGAGACACGGAGAGAAGCTGGAGAAGGTAAATTGACAGCAGCGGCGCGACGTAAAATTTTTTTTCAACAGCACTGTCCCCCCGTGTTCGATGTCATGAGTTCACAGTTGAGACAGCGAATAAGCTGAAGTTACAGCGGCGCAGGGGCGAACAATGCTTAATCAAGTTTGCTACAAAACACATTTGTCCATATAGATAACTTATAATTGGCGGCTTCAACGAGTTTTTATAAATATTATAAATAATTCCACTGAAATTTGTTTGGCCTGGATACTTTTTCTATGGTTGCAACGATATGAGAGAGTGCAGCGATGGAAATTCAAGATATTTAGAAATAAGGACCACCCAAGTGGGCGTTTTAGAATTCAAGACGACGGGTGTCAATAAGTACTAGTTTACATCAACTCGTGAAGCAACAAGCCAAGGGCAGTTGTTATCACAATTACAATATTTTGATTTAAACTCGTTCCCAATTACCATGTAATATCTGCTATCATTACGTCCCGTTAAGAGGGAAGACTAAATAATCGTAACAATAACCCTCGTTATAGCTAACCCTAACTGTAGCGAACCTTAGCCCAACCTTAACTCAATCCAAACCTAATAATAATAATCATAATTAATATTAACCTTGCATACTAACTATTTATCCCAATTGTTTGATTGGCTCCAACCAGTATTCACTCGACCCTTGTGTAGACCGGACGTGACGTCGGAGTGGCGTCTCTGGTAGCTCACCACTCATCTAGATCACTTGAAAAAGTTAATAACTCTAAACAATTACCTGTTTCAATGCATCGCCATTTGTTGTCCCGCTTGCCCGGACCAAATGTATATGAGAAAATAATACACGCGAACTGATTGCTCGTTTGGTCATGTCGTTTGATCACGTCGTTTGGTCATGTCGTTTGATCATGTCGTTTGCATCTGGTATGTGTAAGTCATATTATGTTTGACACCACCGGAAATGCTTCATGCGCGCACTTGGTGTAAATCGGTGCCGCTATCACTTCACTTGGTGTAAATCGGTGCTGCTATCACTTCACTTGGTGTAAATCGGTGCCGCTATCACTTCACTTGGTGTAAATCGGTGCCGCTATCACTTCACTTGGTGTAAATCGGTGCCGCTATCACTTCACTTGGTGTAAATCGGTGCTGCTATCACTTCACTTGGTGTAAATCGGTGCCGCTATCACTTCACTCCTCATCGAATCCTTTGAAGAACACTTTCACAACTACTGCTGTGCTCGACATGCCTGGAGGTGTCACAAAGTGTGTCGAGTAGTTCGTCGTCTTGCCATCTCCAGTACGAAGTGTATAAGCGTAATATTATTTTATACGATTTTTCCAAATCCTTCGGCAATCGTTGCTTTACAGTTTTTACGTCGACAAACCAAACGTAGCTGCGTGTTCAGCAAGTACTTTTAATAAATGTCCTCATTGTTTTCATTTATTTTGTGCAGATTAGTTTAATCATTATTTATTTCACAAGTTAACTGTTTGAAGTCATGGGTCGCCAAACAAATCTTGAGATTGGAATTTAGGTCGAGGACAAAATAGGTTAAGAACCGCTGAAGTAACTGATGCGTGAATGGGTTAGGCCGTAGGAAATGGTTAGGCCATAGAAAATAATAATTTTTACCGGGTAAAAATAAAATTATCAATTAATCAAAAGTTTCCTAAATAAAGATGCATCACGAATATCATCAATAAATTGCAAACACAAGAGTACATCGGATACCTACTTGCCGGCTGGAGACGTGTTTATGCCAATCGGAATGTTAAGTTCCGTTAGAAGTTGACGAAGTAGAAACTGTCTTCTCCCGTCGCCTCGATGTCGACGGATCTAACGGTGCACAGGGAAGTAACGACGTTGACAACATCATTTTATACAGTTCTTTGCTCATTCACGAAGAGGCCACGTACATATATTATCAATATTTGCCTAAGTCGTACCAAAAAGCGATCGCGTGAAATCGACATTGTAGTTTCTTAATCATAAAATGATTCAGAATAGCATAAAGCATGAATAGTAGGTAGTCCTCTCCTTCTCTGACCAGCTGGTGTCCACCATAGTACTTGTTGGGCAGCAGGTCTAGTAGGTGGGAGCCTCGTGACATGGTAGTCCTCTCCTTCTCTGACCAGCTGGTGTCCACCATAGTACTTGTTGGGCAGGTCTAGTAGGTGGGAGCCTCGTGACATGGTATTCCTCTCCTTCTCTGACCAGCTGGTGTCCACCAAAGTACTTGTTGGGCAGGTCTAGTAGGTGGGAGCCTCGTGACATGGTAGTCCTCTCCTTCTCTGACCAGCTGGTGTCCACCATAGTACTTGTTGGGCAGGTCTAGTAGGTGGGAGCCTCGTGACATGGTAGTCCTCTCCTTCTCTGACCAGCTGGTGTCCACCATAGTACTTGTTGGGCAGGTCTAGTAGGTGAGAGCCTCGTGACATGGTAGTCCTCTCCTTCTCTGACCAGCTGGTGTTCACCATAGTACTTACATTTTTAATTGACTGTCCAAGTTATTGCCCGAATATGACGTAAACAAATGTATTGCCGCATGACGCATAATCAGAATCCGTTGTGGCCGAGTTCATTCGTACTGGCCGAGTTCATTCGTACTGGCCGAGTTCACCCCGAACGAAAGCAACGTGGAACGATAATAAATATTATGTATTTTATCTTACTGTGCGTGCGCGTGCGTGTGAGTGTGAGTGTGCGTGCGTGTGTGTGTACGTGTGTGTGTGCGCGCGCACGTGTGTGCGTATGTGAGCGTGTCGGAAGCAGGAGTCATGATGGTGAAGGTTATGCGAGAGAAGATGAAGTGTAGTTGTTGGCACTGAGACGGCAGCTAACTTTCAACTTGGTTTACCGCGGAGTTGACGTCCGGGCAGGAATGCGTGGCAGGAGTCACGTGAGACAGTACTGGGGAGCAGCAACAACAGACTGAGACTAGACATGTGGTAACAAATGAACCCGGTGTATTACAGGAGCATAAGGATGGTCATTAGAAGGGTGGATGTCAT
>CAXEFP010000959.1:0-61000 GCA_963995525.1 Escarpia spicata | reverse complement strand
GGATCGTTGCACATTTAATACGAATGACGAGACTATTCATATAGGCATGCCAACTGTGCTTCATCCACAAGCAATGTCATGGTGCATTACCTCAGAGACAAAGCATTGATTCACCTACCGGTGAACATTATAGGCATTACGTGCGAGCCCAACAATGGTTCTTTCCTAATCACATGCCAAGAGGATTTAATTATTTGACTTTAGTTTGAATTTAGTATGACTACCTCTGTCGAGTTTCACCTGACAGTTGTTGTAAACGTGTATCTGGTAAGCGTAAAACGACCAATAGGAAAACAGTGGTTGAAATATAGATCACACGACGGGTTTCAGTACAACACCGACTTGACTGGTGGATGGTTGACTTGCGTGGTTCCAGTGCACATTATATGTATGTAACAAACAATATTCGTTTGACGCTCGATATGGTGCTTCGTTTAACAGGTGATTTCAACAGTGGAACACACTATAGGATATGAAAACAAATGCCGGAAAAGACAGCGTGAAGGGATAGCCATTGCAAGATGGCTTCAAGCGGGAAGGAAGGTAGGGATTTCATTTGTTTAGAACGTCAAGAAGTTGTAGTCTGTTCAACATATTGCCTTTGGGTACAACAAGAAAATTGGTTATTGTTGACAGTCTATTCACGGCGGCAAGCACGAGCGCGCAAGAAATGAACATGGTTATTGTGTTTAAGCTTAACCTTTGTATCGTACCATAATGTAGACACATATGTTGACATACACGTACATACGCACTGGCGTAATGTGTTCATAGAACATCTTGCCAATCGTAATGCAAATACACACACGCTTGTGCTTGGCTGGTTATAGTTATATTATTTGGCAGTGATAAAAGAACTAGAAACAAATGTATCGTTATTTAAGGCAAACAAAATTAATGCACGAGGTAAACATTGTTTAATGCTATGCACCACGGAGGAGTAAACACAAGTTCGAACACCATCTCTCTTCGTTATTAATTCACCATTAATACCGCACTGTGTATTATACTTGAACAACAGTTGTTGGTATAATACATAGACAATAAATATGATTTGATTTCTGGAATTTTCCCCACTGTACTGTGTGCGGCCATATTGGATTCACCCCCTATCGTCGTCAACGAATACTATCGATGAAATTGCATACATCAGAATACTTATAATAGATTAGTAATATTATTTATGCCGCATATACACACGTTTACTGCATCATATCATATAACATAACATATGGCCGAAGTTTTAATACCATTCTAACGAATAAATAACTTTAACAAGTGTAGATATGCAAGTTTAATTAATGTTGAAGTTCACACACCACAATTCCGGCTGCCTGTGTTTGGCTGGTTATATAAGGCAGGTAAAATGTCTATGTTAATTGCAGCTTGACGCGCTCAATATATAGGGTTATATCACGTGGCATGGATGACCACACCGGTTATGGGAACGCCGGGATGGCTTAGGGGCCGATATATACCCTCCCTTGCAGAGTGCTACCACAGGGAGTGGGTCAACTGTGAGAGATCCGGATTGTGACACCACTCTCCAGAGTAGGGTTGTAAGGAGCTCCCGATGAGATGTCCCGAGCCGATCATTGGTACAGTTAGCTCTGTATCATAGGCAGTAACGGCTCCAGTGTCTCCCACTTCCGGATTCTCTCTTTTTGTTTTTCAAAAATTAACTTCAATGTTGCTGGGCCATTTTCAAGACCTGAAAAGTAAAGTGCATATCATCTTACAGGTTCTTCCAGGTCCTCTTCTGGCTTGACTAGAGGTTATTGCATCTGCCTCTTACGTGCCGACTCTAGCTTTTGACATATGCTCGGATTGTGTGCATGCGTCTGAGTCTGGAACAGTCTAAGATAGGAGTGGGGCAGTGTATTCAGTTTCCATAGGGTTGTTTTGGTATAACTTATATATTTTGTGTCAAACGACTGCATCGGTGAAACCTCAACCACAGACTGTGGGAGACGTCTGTGCGTTTGTATATAAATGAGTTATTTCTAATATTTAATCGGCATCTTTCTTTAAATATTTAAGTGGTACCTTTTCGTATGTGCTTCGTTGGCTCCCAAAGCAACAACATTGGATAAGACTGCTAGATCATATTTCCCTCTTAACTTATCATACATTTCCACCAAATCTCCCGTGTGGTGAACGTATGATAGAGTTGGTAATTTCACTCTCTGTAAACGTTGTTTCTATTCAAGGTCTTTGAAACCAGGAATTAATTTGGTTGCTCTGCGCCGACCATTTTCAAGAGCTGTAATATATTTAATTAAGAATGGACTTAAAGAAAACCACTTTTTATCCATGTGAACGAAAGTACGTCGGATTATCCCCATCATCTAATTGGCTTTATTATTTGTGTTCTGACATATATGCTTCAAAAGCAAGCGATTGATCGAAAGTGACTTGAATAACTTTCACATTGTCCGTACTTGTAAGTGTTGTCTGGTTGTATCCCAATGAATAGGCTTTATTCCTTCTGAATAATGATCCAATTCTCATATGGATACATTTATGTGGATAACATTTTCAAAAGTGATGTATCTGTTCAGCGTTCGACAGAGATAAGATCTTATTGTAGTTTTGTGCGGTACTCTTCGGAATAAATAGGACTAAAAAGCATCAGATTATCCGCAAACAATAAAATATGACAGACCTTTATAAGTGCCTGCACAGAAGAAATAATTGTATGGTTTACAAATGATGATGTACTGACAAAAGAAGGACTAACTGGACTAAAAGGTAAAATAAAAAACCCACTCAACTCCATCACATTTTAAAAGACGACTTACAAGGCAGGAATACAACTTGGAATTGCATTGTATGGAAACTGTGAACACGAGTGAAGGCAAAGGCAGAGGGATGTTCTTGTTTATTCACAATTTTTTGGCATTTTAAGTACACCAGTTTGATGTTGAGTTGAATGAAGCACTGTTTTGCATTTTGGTACTGAAACGGAAGGATACCCTTCTCTTGGGCGCTTTTTTATAGAAGCCCTAATAGCACCACTGAGAACAATGACAACCTTAAGAAATTGCTGGATAAAATAAGTGAGAAATGTTTTTCACATGTTCTGCTATACTTGGAGATCTCAACTACCCGTAGATTGATTAGTAAATAATCTCAACTACAGCAGCAAGTACTGAAGATAAATAATTTAAATTAATAAAAAAAATCGAGACTTGTGTGGTGCAACATATTACAGAGCCCACTAGAGGTAAAGGTACAACCAAACCATAGCTCCTTGACCTTGTAATGACTAGTGAATACACCGAGATCTCAACAGTCGAGACTCGGTCATCAATGAATAGTAATATGTGGACATGAAATATACACTTGAAAGTGGATACATCTATAACACTATTATATTCGTAGCATAGCTGTATCGATTTGTTATTTTATTAGTTTTACAAAACTTGTATTTTATGTGTAAATAACAATTCGATACAGCTATGCTACGAATATAATAGTGTTATAGATGTATCCACTTTCAAGTGTATATTTCATGTTAATGTTTGTGAATATTTAATAAATATAATGATACATGTAGTAAAGCAATTGATAGTGTTCTGCAAATACACTCGGCACACTGCAAACACACTTTTGGTGACGTGTCTATCGTCACACTAAATTTCCTCACAAGGATTCATGTGGATTCATCGTGTTGCCCAAGGGGATTACTTGGGATATATCCACTTGGGAACCTAATACTTAAAAAGTGGGTTTATAGGTTTGTTCAGAAAGATTCGTAACAAGTATATATTGTATTATTTTTCTGTCAAATTATACAAACATACGATATTATTTCTTTTGTGAAACATTTAACACTCGTTTATGAAATTGCTGATACGTGTATGTACCATATGACTTTTGCAACAATGTAAACAGTATATTTGTGACTGAATGCTATTAGAGTATTGTGTTGTAAATGCAGACATACTATGTCATTTGTTTGTTTAAAAACTGTTGGACTGTGTTGTTTGTGACAACAGTGTTTCAGTGTTGTGTGTGGCAGGTTCGATCCCTGCTGTTGTTCAGTCATACATTACTGGTTGTGCACACACACATTTATTCATTCAGTAATTTCAGCCGTTTACAATAACTCCACCTAAATTACGTTAATTCCACTTAAACAACTATTGGAAATAGCACAGCAAATTATGGATTAAAAAAAAATTAACCAGGTATATTATGTACTGATGTTATGGTTTTTAGATTATCAGGGTTTCACTATCACATGAACACTTGTCATAGCAAGTTAACAGTTTTGTAAAAAATGTATTGACACATCTATAATCATGTACACATATGCTGTATAATATTAGGCATTAGCAATTGGTATGACAACAATATTTTTAGACAAACATGTGTATTAAAACAGGCAATTCTCTTTTATTTAATCCATGAACAGAGGTAATGAGTGACTTGTCTTTTTGTTTTCACTTCTTTAGATTTAAGTACAAATCAACTTGCATTTTGCTTAATTAACATAATGCCATTTCCGGTTTTTGTTTACCATAAAGGTGTATTATATTCAAGAATACGTGGCCAGTGACATCTGTGGGGTTATTGCCACCTTGAGATTTATTTTAAATACAAGTTTTAAGAGATAGTGTTACTGAATGTCAAATGTTTCAAACAATTTCAAGTTAGGGAATAACAAAATAATGCTCTTCTTGAGGAAACATTGTTTCTTAATATAAAAATAAATAATACACAAGTTACTATTGATAGTATACATACTTGAATCGAGTGACCCAGCTAAATGTAGATCTACACACCATAAACTGTGTTCATCTTGGAACTAATTAGCATCTAGTATTCACCAGGTCAGATATCCACAGCTAGACGAGCATGTTAATAAATCTTTAAATAATTTACAACGAAAACCTAACGTTTCTTTAATGTTTTTTTAACATGTTCATTATAACGTACTGGCATTTAAAATATAAGGCAACAATGCTGTATTTTGAACATATATATCGTTAAACCACACATGGTTCATCCAACTCTACAAAACTACAAAAGCAGGCACGGGATATGTGAAATGTTGCACATTTTAATCAAATACATCACAAGATTTCTTTCCCCTACAACTCTGTTTCTGTTTCTGTGTGGAAAAATATTCAATTAGTATTTTTTTCAAATTTGGCATTTGCGCTCAATAAATACTTTGCATCAGACCATCACTTCTGTTGGCATGATCTAGTGATATGATTGCACATAATTACCTTATCTCGCCATCATATTAACATTTCTTTATGAATTTGCCCTTCACCATTCAGGGACGACATTTTACTGCTAGAAAATGTGTACACATTAAGCAAAATTACAAAGAATTCACATTTACAGGCTAATGGTACATTTCACTCTGACATTGGTTAACCTCCTGTTTCGCATAGACCTGATCTATACATTTTGTTTCATTGTAGCTACACACAAGTTTATAGTGTCTAGATTCTGTTGGCAACATTGAAAATACATTGAACGTTTCTCTTGGGTTGACTTGGCTCTGATGCCTAAGTCAATATCTACTCTTCAGCTTGTCTTATTACAGCATCAGGCCAAGCAGAACCAACCAACCAATCCTCTAACATATCCCTTCCAGCAGTGCATAGGCATCCACTTTCATGACATTTTGTTTGCCACTTGTCACGATTTCCAATACTTAATAATTTCATCAGTCATATAATAGATCTTTTTATCAGACACTTTTCAGCAAGATGACAACAAAACTGTGCTTTTGTTTGAAATATCAACCAGTTCTTATTCTGTTAATAAGTTTCAAATCAAGTATCAACCAGCCGAGATATATAATTTTAATCGGTTACATTTATGTTAATAAAACTAATAAAGCTGACAAAATAACACACTTTGTTTAACAAATGTAACACTGTCTGTAACACTGGCCCCCAAACTTAAAGAAACAAGAACACTGTAGCAACTGGATGGCCGCAGTAATGAGGGGTGTCAGGGCGCCACGACATACCCCGACAGCGTCAGTGGTGAGGTCCAGGGGTCCCTTGCCCTGGATATACAGGTTGCTGACACAACCCTCTAGCATCTTCTCGTGCTGACCAAATGTCATGCCATCCAGGTTAGGCACGCCTCCTGAAGCATAACCAAATCAAATCAAATTTATTGTAACTCATTACAATACATACAATACAAATCAAATTTAGACAAATCCTATATAATAACATAATGAGCACAACAAGTGAAGAACATTATACTATGTTATATTCGCTACATAACAACCAATGTCAACCCTTTGGCAATACTGGCCGAACACGCTGCAATTAACCAATCCAGCACGTGATATGTTGCCTAGCAGAACCTCCCGTCAAATCATAAGAAACCAGAGAAAGTGTGTGTGTGATAATTTAGATACATTTGCTGCAGTCTCTGATGATGATGTGCACAAGTTGGTTATGAATTCTAAGACAACCAGCTATGTTCTGGACCCCATGCCAACCAAACTGGTCAAATAGTATATTGATGCATTGGTGCCATTCCTTACACACATCATCAATTGCTCCATTGCTGCTGGGGAATTCCCACATCAATGGAAGACTGCACTTGTAGAGCCACTGCTTAAAAAAGCAGGACTGGATCCTTTTCCAACAAACTATCGCCCTGACAGACAGTCAGACAAGTGGTCAGATACATTGAAAAGTATTTAAATGCAAATACTTTTGACATTTCAAATGCAAATACATTTTGTTTATGTCAAATGCAAAATTAAATTTTCTCCTGTGACAGGTTAATCCTGTTTTCCATTTCCTGTGCCCATTGATGCACTGTCTTCCAATAAAATTAGAATAAGCCACCCACTGTTAATTAAATGCTTGCTAACCTGACCCTGCCAAAGGCCAACTGATAGATACACTGATCATCCATCTGATAATGACCCAAGTAGTTAATGATCAAAGCATGCAAATGCTGCAGTTGGTCAGCCAATAAAAGAGCCATCGGAAGGCCATTTGTCTCTCAGTGAATGTTATGCCTCGGTGATCACTTAAGTAACATGAGTGACCTGTATCAACTACCTAGACCACGCAACAATTTAATTAAGTACAGATGTGATAACAGTTTTCATTGACATAATTAAATGCTATAAGTATTTGAAAAGTATTTGATTTTTCAAATACTTTTAAAATGTATTTAAATGCAAATAGTTTGGCTCCAAATTTTCAAATGCAAATGCGAACACTGGATCAGTTGCATTTAAATGCATTTAAATGCAAATGCATTTGCATTTGACCCCATGTCTGCGCCCTGTGTCGAATCACCAGTATATCTCTAAATTATCAGAACGGGCTGTTGTAGACCAACTTTGCTTTCATTCAGAATGTGGATTTCCTTGTCACCTTGTCAGTCGGCGTATAGAGCTGGACATTCTACTGAAACTGCACTTGTTAAGGTCCAGTCTGACATTCTTTTAAACATGGACCAACAGAACACAACTGGTTTTAATTTACTTGTTGTTGACTTTTCATACTGGGGACCATAATATTTTGTTGATTATTGTGAATTCTTCTTTTCCTGTATCAGGCACAGTTCTAAATTGGTTTTCGTCTTATCTTCAAATTAAATCAATTATTATTGATGGTACTGTGTCTGACCAGTTTAAACTTGATCAGGGAGTACCGCAAGAATCATGCCTCGGTCCTGTGGAATTCACAAAGTATCTTAGCCCTATTTTAAATATCATTGATCAGCAAGGTAAGCTGGGGCATGTGTATGCTGATGACCATCAGGCGTACTGTAGTTTTAATGCCAATTCTATGGACAGTAATCACGAGTCTATGGAACGGTGCATTAGAGACATCAATAGCTAGATGCAAAGCATGAAACTTAAAACAAACAACTCCTAGACTGAATACATCTTAATTGGTTCTCCGTAACAACTGGAGAAAAAAACAGTTGTTGCGGAAAACGCCTAAAAGTGGTCTCATTTATGATTCTATCATTTTTGGTTCTCGAGTTATTGCACAACATTACTCCGAACAGTGGCCATTTTGGAGTCAAGTCAAGAGTCATTGTCACACACGTTTGCCATAAAACACTTGGAGCAGTCAGCCGCACTTTCTACAACAAGCAAATAAACATCAGTTGAGTAGTCACAACAAGGAACAGTAGATGACAGTCTCTCAAGACAGACATCAGCCATAGAGACAGGGAGAGGGGAAGAGAGTGACACAGAGAAAGGAGACAAGGAGAGAGGGAGAGCGAGGCAGAGAGAGAGAGGAAGAGCGATGGAGGGAGAGAGAGAGAAGGAGAGCGATGGAGAGAGAGGGAGAGCGAGGGAGAGAGAGGAAGAGGGAGGCATAGGGAGGAAGAGAGACAGTGGTGGAGTGAGACCGAGGGGGAGAGGGAGAGGAGAGGAGAGAGGGGAAAGAGAGAGAGGGATGGAGAATGGTGGAGTAGAAGAGAGACAGACATACATAACATTCGGCATTTGATTGGCAGCCAGTGTAGTTCTTTTAGACGTGATGATTCTGGCTGCCATGTTTTGGATTCGCTGGTGTTTGTGAATGTGGTTTCGTGGTAGTCCAGCCAGTAAAGCGTTCCTGTAGTCCAATCTAGATATGACGAAAGCGAGCACAAGTGGTTTAGTCGCATATGTTGTGAGGTATTGCCTCATACGACTGATGTGTTGGAAGTGCATATACGCTGTTCGGCAAATGGTACTTATGTGGTTAGTCATGTTGAGGGATTGAACAAAATAGAGCGCCCAGGTTGCTCGCACTTGAAGACGAAGTCAAAGTCGAGTCAAAAATACGAATCTCCTTTAGTAGTGAAAATTTCTGTTTAGTACCAAACACCATGACATCTGTCTTCTGATCATTTAATTTTTGTAAATTGGTCCGAGACCATTCGCCAATTTCTTCTAGGCAACAGCACAAACGATCCATTGAGTTCAAGTTGGCCATCTCCACCAGGACAAAACGAAACATAAAGTTGCGTGTCGTCGGCATATATGTGATAATCCAAGCCAGATTTCTCGACGACGTCGCCAAGTGGTGTGATATATGCAGTGATCAGCAATGGCCCGAGTACGATGCCTTGCGGTACACCAAACGGCACAGCAGTTGGGGAGGATTTGACACTTCCAATACGAACGACTTGATGCCGACCGGACAAGTAAGATCTGAATCACTCAAGCGCAGCGCCAGTGGCACGGAATATGTGAGTGAGTCTGCTCAATAGAATTCCGTGGACTATGGTGTCGAAAGCGGCGGTCAAGTCAAGCATAACCAACACAACAACACAGCCACGGTCTATTGCAGACAGACTGTCATTGTGAACTTTAAGCAGAGCCGTTTCAGTTGAGTGATCTTGTCGATATGCCGATTGAAACTGGTCGTGCAAGTTGTTCCCTTGCATATGGACGTTCAGCTGTTTTGCTACAACGCGCTCGATTACTTTAGAAAGAAATGTCAGTTTCGATACAGGTCGATAATTCTGCATTGATTCTGGATTTAGTTCAGCCTTCTTGATGGCGAGATGCAGCCAGTCTTGTATTTATCTAGAACAACGGACGCGTGCGAATAAACTAAGCTGACCTGCATTATGATCGTATTGATCAACCAGTTCTTCTACGTTCAGCAAGTCAAGATCATCCGAACAGAACAGTGGAATGTCTTGTCGAAAAGAAACTACATTATTGTTGCGTAACTTGCAATATTTGATTTTCATCAAAAGAGTGCGATGTTGAACAAAGTCTATGTTGAAACTCACCACAAAGTGGTCAGAAAGGCTCATATCCGTAACGGTAACTTTTCGAACAAGGTGTTCGTCCTTGCTGCGGGTCATGAGTACATCCAAAGTGTGTCCTTTCCTGTGGGTTGGCCCGCGAACATGCAACACCATCCCTGTGGCATTCACAGAATTGGTCAGTCGCCGTGCGTCAACATTTGCAGCGTTGTCAATATGAAAGTTCAAATGTTCCATGATAATCAGAGGTCCATGTTTTATGGCATACTGGTCGATCAAACGGTCCCATTCTTAAAAAAACACAGTTGTTGACAAGCCATTTTTCACTGATGGCGGGGGTCGGTAAATAACAACGATTCTCGTGGATGACGTAGGTGTTCAAAGGATCGAAACGCATCGGCATCGGTAACGGTATTTGTGTAAGACGATTTCGGCGTGTGCTTGATGGAATATGCATATGGTACAATGTATGTAATCACATTGGCGTCGCTCGAAGGCTTCAACCACGTTTCGCATATCGTCATCATATCGAGATGGTTTTCAAGTATATGATCCGCGATGGCGAGTGTTTTGTTCCGACACGATTGTGCGTTAACGTAGCATACTCGTACGCCTTGATCGCGCTGTACCTGTTAATATATTGGTATAGTTATGAAATTTGGTACATTTCGGCTTGGTTGTGGCAACGTCGGTACTCTTGCGTAGTGAATTATTGTCCCGATCTGTTTTGCGACTTTACGACCGCCACGGTGTTTACGTTTCGTAGTCGAACGCTTGGAGATGCACAGTTGGTGAAAGAGAAGATTCACACAGCAGGTCACCGGAGATCTGATATACCTGGTCGCATGGGCGGCAGTTGACAACAAATGTGTCCTAGAATAACGCACCACTGATGTTGACACACACGCATGCTGAAGTGCGTCTTGCGACACTGAGTATCATCGGCGATTGCACAAAGGTTGTCCGTGGTCCGGTGTTATCCAAGAATAGACCAAAGCGTTCTGCTTGACAAGTTTGTAACCGGTTCTCAAGGCAAGCGTAGACGAATGTCGATTAAAAACTATAACAGTCCGGCACCAGTAATCATTTTCAAGTAAAATGTAAACGTCCGAAGTAATGTATGTACCTCTATACACGCACCTGAGAAATATGAAAAACGTTCCTTGAATTGAAATTGAAGACAGCTGTCGTGGGAGCTACTGCCAAGCACAACACCCCAGCTCCATGTCATGCCATGAATATGTAAAAACTAAAATCGACACACACCTCAGAAGGGCGGGATACTTGTAAATAAAAAAGGGTTGAACTCTCGATAAGCCAAAAGGCTTCCTTGTCCACCTGCCATCTAGAGTTAATCATCTGCGTGGCAATCTTGTTAAATAAGCAGAAATTATGCTGACGCGGCGGTGAAAAATTTCAATAGCAACCCCCATCTTCTGATGTCACAGTTGAGCCAGACAAGCAAGCGGAGAAACTGAAGAAAAGTTGAAGTGAAGATACAGCGACATGGCGTAGCGGCAAAAAAAATCAACAGACCTCCCCCGCCCGTCTTCCCATTCCAGCAGTTGAGACGAGTTATAGGAGGCAGCGCAAGAGACAGCGAGAAGACGGTGAAATTACGGCTGTGCAATGACGAAACATTTTCAACAGCACCCCCCCTCCGCCCCATACTCCCCTTCACCCCCCCCCCCCCCAATCATCCGATGTCACCAGTCGAGCAGAGACAGTGGAGAAGCTAAAGTTACGGCGGTGGGACTACAGCATTTGGTTCGGCTCAGATCGAGAAACCCTCACCTGCACCTTAAGTTAAGCCTTAAGACTCACAAAAATGTATGATTACACCCCCGTGAGTTTCACAGAAACTCACTGAGGCTCACAACACACTTCCAATTATACACCTACCAACCCCACCTCCTTCACTGCAACAGCAAGACGTCTCTGGATGCAGTTTTTTGTGTGCGACAAATAGTGGCGCCACATCACGGGGCTTGGTTAATCAAGGCTAGAGGAAAATGCTGTAGTTCCAACAGATGACATTACTGCTACTAGCAGTCCACGGACAGCCGTGTCAGATCTGCTGAACTGGGATGAAACGTACTTAAGAAAGTTCATTCCAGCACGATACAGACGCCTACAAACAATCATAGTTGTTGATGAGACGGTAGCTGTTTGAGTGTCAACACAGTGTGCTTGCGAGATCACTCAGAACAGCCTCAAGTAATCGTTTAGTTAGTTAATGGGTAGATGTAAACACCATCCCAATGAAAAACCACTGTACGTAATATTTTATCATACCTTTACAGACTTATGTTACGTATAAACATCGAATCAAACAGACATGCAAATAATATAGTAATTGTTGTAGATGTAGGCTATCCATGCATAATCTTTCCGAATCATCTTTGTCAAACACGTCCGTAGATGAAAACAAGGCTGGCCTGGCTCACTGTCTCATCCATTACATGATGGAGCACGGTAAGCACCTGCCCGATGGATGTGAACTCGTCGTGGGTGGGGGATTTCACGACAACAAATGCGCAAAATCAACTGTTAGAGATGTTTTGCATTTAAATAAGGAAGCAGACACGCGCATCATAGTACATGCATGTGACAGTGACAAGAACGTTCAAGAGGACAGTGAACGTGTACACAGACACACGTGTCTCCCTCGTGTTGCTTCTCTTTATGGCCTCATATTACATGCATGTGACAGTGACAAGCACGTTCAACAGGGCAGTGGTCGTGTACGTAGACACACGTGTATTCCTCGTGCTGCTTCTCTTTATGGCCTCATATTACATGCATGTGACAGTGACAAGCACGTTCAAGAGGGCAGTGTTCGTGTACACAGACACACGTGTCTTCCTCGTGTTGCTTCTCTTTATGGCCTCATATTACATGCATGTGACAGTGACAAGCACGTTCAACAGGACAGTGGTCGTGTACGTAGACACACGTGTATTCCTCGTGCTGCTTCTCTTTATGGCCTCATATTCATGCATGTGACAGAGACAAGCACGTTCAACAGGACAGTGGTCGTGTACACAGACACACGTGTCTTCCTCATGTTGCTTCTCTTTATGGCCTCATATTACATGCATGTGACAGTGACAAGCACATTCAACAGGACAGTGGTCGTGTACACAGACACACGTGTCTTCCTCATGTTGCTTCTCTTTGTGGCCTCATATTACATGCATATGACAGTGACAAGTACGTTCAAGAGGACAGTGAACGTGTACACAGACACACGTGCCTCCCTCGTGTTGCTTCTCTTTATGGCCTCATATTACATGTATGTGACAGTGACAAGCACGTTCAACAGGACAGTGGTCGTGTACGTAGACACACGTGTATTCCTCGTGCTGCTTCTCTTTATGGCCTCATATTACATGCATGTGACAGTGACAAGCACGTTCAACAGGACAGTGTTCGTGTACACAGACACACGTGTCTTCCTCATGTTGCTTCTCTTTATGGCCTCATATTACATGCATGTGACAGAGACAAGCACGTTCAACAGGACAGTGGTCGTGTACGTAGACACACGTGTCTTTCTCATGTTGTTCTCTTTATGGCCTCATATTACATGCATGTGACAGAGACAAGCACGTTCAACAGGACAGTGGTCGTGTACGTAGACACACGTGTCTTCCTCATGTTGCTTCTCTTTATGGCCTCATATTACATGCATGTGACAGAGACAAGCACGTTCAACAGGACAGTGGTCGTGTACACAGACACACCTGTATTCCTCGTGCTGCTTCTCTTTATGGCCTCATATTACATGCATGTGACAGTGACAAGCACGTTCAACAGGACAGTGTTCGTGTACACAGACACACGTGTCTTCCTCATGTTGCTTCTCTTTATGGCCTCATATTACATGCATGTGACAGAGACAAGCACGTTCAACAGGACAGTGGTCGTGTACGTAGACACACGTGTCTTTCTCATGTTGTTCTCTTTATGGCCTCATATTACATGCATGTGACAGAGACAAGCACGTTCAACAGGACAGTGGTCGTGTACGTAGACACACGTGTCTTCCTCATGTTGCTTCTCTTTATGGCCTCATATTACATGCATGTGACAGAGACAAGCACGTTCAACAGGACAGTGGTCGTGTACACAGACACACGTGTATTCCTCGTGCTGCTTCTCTTTATGGCCTCATATTACATGCATGTGACAGTGACAAGCACGTTCAACAGGACAGTGTTCGTGTACACAGACACACGTGTCTTCCTCATGTTGCTTCTCTTTATGGCCTCATATTACATGCATGTGACAGTGACAAGCACGTTCAACAGGACAGTGGTCGTGTACGTAGACACACGTGTATTCCTCGTGCTGCTTCTCTTTATGGCCTCATATTACATGCATGTGACAGTGACAAGCACGTTCAACAGGACAGTGTTCGTGTACACAGACACACGTGTCTTCCTCATGTTGCTTCTCTTTATGGCCTCATATTACATGCATGTGACAGTGACAAGCACGTTCAAGAGGACAGTGGTCGTGTACACAGACACACGTGTCTTCCTCATGTTGCTTCTCTTTATGGCCTCATATTACATCAGGGGCGTAGGCAGGATTTTGTATTGGAGCGGGCCATCTGGCATTCAAGCAAGCAATGAGTAGCGGTATATGACACACGCACGCACGCACGCACGCATGCACGCACACACACACACACACACACGTATGTATGTATATAATTATTATATGTGTGTGTTTGTGTGTGTGCGTGCGTGCGTGCGTGCGTGCGTGCGTGCGTGCTTGCGTGTGTGTGATGAGTCGCTGGCGTTCAACCAATATTTCACAAAAAATCCGTACCGCTCTGGCGGCGTCGAGTGAGCTTCACAAAAATGTTCCTCTCATGTGTAACGTTGTCGCTTATTAAAATTAATTAATTCACAATACGAAGTTCTGACTACTCAGTGGAAAATCGACTACATAAATTGCTTTGGCCGTTTTGGCAGGTTGCAACTTGATCTTAGTCTAGTAACTAATCATCTTGCCGGGCAATTATCATTTTGTATCCTTGTGTTGATATATTAATAGGCATTAGCCATCAAACACATTGTGAATGATGACATATTCGTTGCCCAGTAACCTCTTGGACTGCAACCTGCTGGATGCTTATCGCCTACGGCAGAAGTAACGGGATTCCTCTACTTTTGGTAACTCTATCCCATTTGAATGATGACAAATGTCTTTGCCAAAGACGTGGAAGTCATACACAGGCACCCCTATAACCTCTGTACCTTGTCACTCTATAAATCAGGTAACCAGTTATATGTCTTCAGTCTCCTATACCCTCCTAATTTTCCGGGATTGGGGGGGGCATGACCCCCTTGGCCCCCCTCTGGCTACACCACTGTAGTACATGCATGTGACAGTGACAAGCACGTTCAAGAGGACAGTGGTTGTGTACATAGACACACGCGTCTTCCTCATGTTGTTTTTCTTTATGGTCTCATATTACATGCATGTGACAGTGACAAGCACGTTCAAGAGGACAGTGATCGGGTACATAGACACACGCGTCTTCCTCATGTTGCTTCTCTTTATGGCTGGATTCAGTAAAACCAACTATTGGGTTGTACTTGGTAATGTTGTAAGAGATGGGACTACTTTGAACACACAGAAGTGCTCATCTGCAGGTGGTGTGGTGTTCTATATATATATATATATATATATATATATATATCAGTTTGGAGGTGAACACATAATGTGAACGCATTGTGCTAAACCATTAATGTAAGTAAAACACAATCTGGAGTTTCAGCGCCATTCGGCTCCGCATAGACGTGCCTTCCTCGTGTTGCTTCTCTTTTTGACTTCATATTACATGCATGTGACAGTGACAAGCACGTTCAAGAGGACAGTGGTCGTGTACATAGACACACGTGTCTTCCTCATGTTGCTTCTCTTTATGGCCTCATATTACATGCATGAGATGCATGGCCGGATTCAGTGGTGTTCTATATATATATATATATATATCAGTTTGGAGGTGAACACATATTGTGAACGCATTATGCTAAACCATTAATGTAAGTAAAAAACAATCTGGAGCTTCAGCGCCATTCCGCTCCGCAGGGTCTCGACAGCGGAAGACGGGGGGGGGGGTAGTTCTTGAAAATTATTATTCTGCATCGCGCCGCGGTAATTTAAACTTCTCCGCTGCCTCGGCTCTCGGCTGACATCGAAGACGAGGGGTGGCGGTGGGAATATTTCTCGCGGGCCGCAGCGACGTTCAACATTTTTTAAGCTCATCAAAAACCTCCAGTTGCACCTCATTGACAATCGCCACGAAAAAAAAACATGTTATGGATTCCAGAATACTTCGATTTGCCCATTGACGCTCGCCAAAAACCCACATGCACGCTCAGATTTATTCGGGGGGGGAGGCAGAACCATAATATGTCTGCCCTCAGCGAAATTCCAGGGGCAGTTACCCCTTTGCACCCTGTTCCCACGCATATGACTCACCATAGAAACGAGCGCAGTGGCTCGCAGCAGCAACTTAATTGTATATTAGAGTGTGCACGTGTCTTTTTCGACCAGCACGTGACTCCAAACTTGTCAATGTGACGATGATAAAGAAAACGATAGGGCCGAACTATTGTCCAGTGGCAGACCAACGGATGTGGAATATTTTATGAACTATGTGCGATCAACAGTAACATTGAAGGCATTCCGGCAAACATCTAACTCACCTATTTTGCTTCTAATATGGGATCGGGCAAGTATTTTGTTATAAAAAGCCATTTTTGACCTAATACCAGTTTTTAATTAATATCTTGAATCTCATAACATTATACCTGTCCAAGGACAACAACATATACATTTAGTACGCAAAATTAAGATGGATATGAATGATAGTTTTAGACATATCATGTTTTCAAAATGAGGTTTTAGCAGTTTAGCACCTGGCAGGAGACAAACACAAACTTTAAAAATACAACTCAGGCAAATAAATATATGAACACTTGGAAGATACATTTTATATGTAGGCATTAAAACCAGTTTCATTGAGCTGTATTGTGTTGTTTGGTTTTTATCTGACTTTTTGTGACTGGGTTTCCTTTCCCTGATCACCTTGAGTCAGGGAAAATCTGTAGTCGCATATTTAACACAGTCACTGTTTCTTTGTACTTTTGTAAATTTGGATATTCGTTTTAAAATATATTAATGTACATTTCAAAATGATTTGGTCGTATAACAAAAGGAACAACTAAATGTCGTCGATCTCGGTCCGCCGTGCATTCTACCATCGACATTACTTTATTATATAATATTATATTTGCTTTAATTTGACATATAACGTAAATATGTACATTATTTCCAAAGTAGAGTAAAAAATATATATTATTTAGTAAATACGATTTCCCATGCGTATCCATAGATCGTATGTGCAATTTGAAAGTCGGTCTAAATAGCAACGACATGCCAACATAATTATTATCGCCGGTCGGACATGGGCATAGCAGCACCGTTTGCCGACATTCCTGTTATTGACAAAATATTTCGTGATTCCCTAATCGTTTTTAACGTAACACATACATGTTACAGTATACATAAAACATATTCGATCATGTAAAGTGAGATAACAAACAGCGAAAATAGCACAAAGAATGTTTAGCAAAATATCAGTTAACGACGGGCATCGCGTGCCTCTCACATCAAAGATCGACTTGTACTATAGCGCCCATTGCTAATGGTGTGTGGATCAGTCTATTTTATCGCGATGGGAGATCCACTTTTAACAGTAAACAAATACTCAAATTATTCGCTACACGTTATCAATACAATATTATTTGTTGTGTAGATCATATTTGTTTGCAATTAGGAACCACAATATGCCGTAATATCTTGCATACGCATCGACAAAAATATTAGAAACATAACTAACGGCACGAGTAGCTAAGCGTCGGTACTCGGGTAAAATTCACAAATCTTTTACCTTTCAAGTGTCGGCGCGGCAACAAATTTAATGTAGCTAGCCGCTCACCGCCCGATTGTCTACGCTGCGACGCATCTCGACGGTCGTAGCCAAATCGCGTATGATCGTAAAGGTAGGTAAAGGTAAGTTCTTATACAGAGCAGTATCCAGTCCTCAGGACTGCTCAAAGCGCTTTACACTTTACTCCCTGGCAGACCAATCGAACACCGTCTCGACTTCTCTGGGAAGAATTCAGCCACGCTGCAATTAATGCGCGAAGACTATTCGTACACAAATATCCACCACTGTCTATCGCCAAATATCCACCACTGTCTATTCATACAGCTGGGTGAACTGAAGCAATGTAGAGTAAACGAACTTGCCCACTGGATACGAACCCACGTTCTCTCAGTTGAGAGTCCGGAGCTCTTAACGGCAAAGCCTGTTACAGAGTAGATTGTACACGACGGTCTATATAGCGTGCATGAGAGGAATGAAGACGGAAAATTGTACAGTTTCCGAGAATCACATCGAAGAAGTTAATTATGCCTTCGACCGGTATTGGACCAGTCGGGGTGTCCTATGTTGGACCACTGGTCCAATATAAGACACCCGTGGTCCACTATACGTACCGCAATATCCATAATATGCTTAAAGTGCTGTACAATAAAATTAAATCAAGCGATTCAATGTGTATTAATAAAACATGCAAAAAAAGAAACACAAGAAAAAATGTAGAACAGAATGTCCCCAAGTGAAATGAAATGTTAAAAATGTCAGCAGTATTGAGCTTTGAACATGTGCGTCTTTAGTGTCTTTCTGAACGCCGACAGAGTTCTGCTGCACTTGATAGCAATGGACAGTGCATACCATAGTCGACGTCCAATCACACGAAATGACCTGTCTCCTAAACTGACCGGGTTCGTTCGTGGAACTTTAAGCAAAAGTTGTTCAGATGAACGTGTGCGTCCGGAACAGTGCATGGTTAACAAGATTTAACAAGATTGCCAACCAGAAAATTACTCTGGATGGCAGTTGGACAAGGAAGCCTTTTGGCTTATCGAGAGTCCAATACTTTTTATCTACATGTATCCCGCCTTTTTAAGGTGTGTGTCGATTTTATTTTTAAACATATTCACGCTACTAGCACCAACACAATCAGGAGATAATATGTTCCATTCATTTACAGTCCTTTGTGAGAATGAGAAGTTTCTTATATATAATCTACACTGCTCCTTTACTAATGTAGCTTCATGTCCTCTGGTCCTTCTATCTTTCTTAACTGAGAAAAAAATGTTTCTATCAATATTTTCATAACCATTCAATATTTTAAACACTTCTATGTGATCTCCTCTCAATCTCCTGGTCTCTAGTGTTGTTAAACCACATTCTTTTAGGCGTATTTCGTAACTAAGATCCCTCAGATTTTGTATCATTTTAGTCGCTCTCCTCTGTACTCTTTCTAGCATATCTATGTCCTTCTTGCGATATGGCCTCCATGCTTGTATACAATATTCTAAATGAGGCCTCACTATTGTTTTGTACAGCGGTACTATGAATTCTTTTTCTTATACGCTATATTTCGCCTAATTAATCCAAGGATTTGATTTCCCTTTGATGCTGCAATTCCGCACTGCTCTGAAACCTTCATATCAGCACTAATGGTTAACCCTAAGTCCTTTTCTTTTACAGTAGTACTTAGAACAGTACCCCCCATTTTATATTTTACCTCTTCATTCCCATGACCTGTGTGGAGGCATTTACATTTCCCAAAATTGAACAGCATTTGCCACTTTTCAGACCATTTGATCAACCTATCAAGATCATCTTGTAAATGCTGTCTGTCTCCATCACTTTTAATCCTTCTAAACACTTTTGTATCATCCGCAAATTTTAACACCTTGCTTGTTATATCATCGTCCAAATCGTTGATATATATTAAGAATAATATAGGTCCTAGTACTGATCCCTGTGGCACCCCACTCAATACCGATTTCCAGTTTGAAGCCTCCCCATCAACTACTACACGTTGTCTTCTGTCATTCAGCCATTTTTCTATCCAGTTTATTATACCATTTCCTATGCCATGGGCCTTTAGCTTAAGGAGTAATCTTTGATGTGGTACTTTGTCGAAAGCTTTTTAAAAATCTAAATAGATGATATCTACTGGTGATCCCTCATCTACCCACCTAGTGATGTCTTCCAAAAAACATAACATATTTGTTAAGCATGACCTCGCTTTTAAAAACCCATGTTGAGATGGGTTTATCAAGTTATGTTTAACAAGAAAATCCACCATGTGATCTTTAATTAGTCTTTCTAATAATTTGCAAATCACTGATGTTAAACTCACTGGTCTATAGTTCTCTGACTTGTTTCTCGAACCTTTTTTAAATAACGGTATAATGTTTGCCTCTTTCCATTCTAAAGGAACCACTCCCTCTTCTAATGACAAATTGAAAACTGTTGCAAGCGGTGCGCTAATTTGTTCTACAATTTCCAATAGTAGTTTGGGCGGAATCCCGTCCACTCCAGGTGATTTATTATCCTTCATAGCCCTTATTTTCTTAGCTACCATTTCCGAGGTTACAACTAACTGTCCTAAATAGTCTGAATCTGCCCCCTTGAACTTAGCCTCTGGTACTGGCAGTGAACTAATATCTTCCCTGGTAAACACTGAACTAAAATACTCATTCAGGTCTTCTGCCATTAAGAATCCCTCTGATATTGTATTTCCAGCACTATCTTCTAGAGGACCGACCTTATCCTGAACTTTCTGTTTGCTTCGAATATACGCATAAAAACTCTTACTGTCATGTTTTATATTACTAGCTAATTTTTTTTCATAGCTTCTCTTTGAATTTCTAATTTCAGCTGTAGCTTGATTAAGTGCTTCTTTATAAATGTTATAGTCTTCATCATTTCCAGTACATCTATATGACTTCCACATCATTTGTTTATACTTAATTTTTCTAATGGCTTCTTTCGATAAGTGTTTCTTTTTAGACCGTTTCCCTTGTTTTTTGAAAGGTACAAATTTATCGACTATGCACTTAATTTCACTATTTAAGATATTCCAGCATTCGGTTGCTGTCTTATTCTTCAGTGTGTTATTCCAGTCTATCTTTGCTAAATATTTCCTCATGTCCTTATACCTTCCTTTGTGGAAATTTCTCCTATACTGCTTTTTACTATTCCTTTCTGATTTTACTTTGATGGTAAAATGTATCTGGTTGTGATCACTACTCCCCAGTGGCTCACATATCTTGACATTGTCAACTAATTCTTTCTGTGAGGACAAAACTAAGTCTAACACATTCTCTCCCCTGGTTGGTTCTAGCACATGTTGAGAAAGGAAACTATCTTGTACTAAAACTAAAAACTTGTGGTCCTCACTCCCCATACTCTGTAGAGATTTCCATTGTATATGCCCATGGTTAAAGTCCCCCATAATAATACAGTTCCGTTTGCTTACTTCCCTTATAGCGTTTTGTATTTTTTCATTCTCTTCTATGCTTATGTTTGGACTTCGATAAACTAACCCAACTGTTAACGTTGAGTTTCCTGTAACTATGTTACACCAAACAGCTTCTCCGCAATCTGTTTCTCTTTCTAATTTTATTTCATAAGCCTGGATAGATTCTTTAATATATAAAATAACTCCACCTCCCTTTCTTCCTATTCTATCTTTCCTAAACATTACATATCCTGTTAGTCCCAATTCGGCATCTGATATATCAGTGGTGGCCCACGATTCGGTTATACCTATTATGTGAGGGTCAATATCTTCTACCATAATGTTTAGTTCACTTCTTTTGTTTACTATGCTCCTTGCATTTAAACAAATGCATTTATATCCTGATTCAGAACAGTTTTCCAGGCTGTTCTTTGCCGATTTATTTCTGCTGTCTTTATCTATGCCTCCAGTTTCAGGCTTCTCTGTGAATCCCCCCTGCGAATCTAGTTTAAATAGATGCAGCCTGTCCCACTGTCAACAGATTGCAGCAAGTTCTCTGAGAAAACTGCTGCCCCCTTTCCACTTAGATGTAGGCCATCTCTCATGTACATATCTTCCCTCCCAACAAAGTATCAAACAGGTTGGCAAGATACAACGGCGCCGTCCCGTTCAGACATTTGAACATATAAAGGTGTATTTTAAAGTCGATTCGGCATTTGATTGGCAGCCAGTGTAATTCTTTTAGAATCGGAGTTATGTGGGCACGGCGAGGTGTGAACGTGATGATTCTGGCTGCCATGTTTTGGATTCGCTCGAGTTTGTGAATGTGTAAATGTTGTTGTGGTTTATATTTATGGGGTGGCACCTGTGCTGGCGATATTATGTATCTTAATGGGAGTCTCCCGACCTTATATATTACTTACGTTATTCTTTGTATATGTATCGTATTTATACGTCAAATAATTTCATTCTGAGTTCTGAGGACACGTGGTAGGCCAGTAGCCAGTAACCAGTAGCGCGTTCCCGTGTCCAATCTAGATATGACGAAAGCGTGCACTAGCGTTTAGTCATATATGTTGTAAGGTATCGCCTGATACGACTGATGTTGTGGAGGTGCATATACGCTGTTCGGTAAATGGCACTTATGTGGTTAGTCATGTTGAGGGATTGATCAAATACAACGCCCAGATTGCGCGCACTTGAAGACGAAGTCAAAGTCGAGTCAAAAATACGAATCTCCTTTAGCAGTGGCAGCTTTTGCTTCGTACCAAGCACCATGACATCCGTCTTCTGATCATTTAATTTCAGTAAATTGGTCCGAGACCATTCGCCAATTTCTTCTAGGCAACAGCACAAACGACCTATTGAGTTCAGTTGGCCATCTCCACTAGGACCAAACGAAACATAAAGTTGCGTGTCGTCGGCATAAGGGTGATAAACCTAGCCGAATTTCTTGATATAACGTCGCCAAGCGGGGTGATATATGCAATGCACAGCAATGGCCCGAGTACGGGTCTTGCGGTACACAAAACGGCACAGCAGTTGTGGAGGGAGAATTTGACACTTCCAATCGTGTTGTATTTATTCAGGTTTTTTTAGTTCGAGAAGGGCATAGCAACACAGAAGTCTATTACTTTAGCTATGTTCTTTCAGCAGCAGCAGCAGCAGCAGCAAACCATAATGTGCATGTATTATGTTGTTGTTGAATAAACGTTCATTAAATACGAACGACTTGATGCCGACCGGACAAGTAAGATCTGAACCACTCAAGCGCAGCGCCAGTGACACCGAATCTGTGAGTGAGTCTGCTCAATAGAATGCCGTGGTCAATGGTGTCGAAAGCGGCGGTCAAGTCAAGCATAACCAACACAACAACACAGCCACGGTCTGCTGCAGACAGAATGTCGTTGTGTACTTTAAGCTGAGCCGTTTCAAATGAGTGATCTTGTTGATATGCCGATTGAAACTGGTCGTGCAAGTTGTTCTCTTGCATTTGGACATTCAGCTGTTTTGCTACAACGCGCTCGATTAGTTTAGAGAGAAATGTCAGATTCGATACAAGTTGATATTTCTGTATTGGTTCTGGATTTAGTCCAGCCTTCTTGATTAATGGCGAGATGCAACCAGCCTTGTATTTATCTGCCTGCAACACCGGACGCGTGTGAATCAACTAAGCTGACCAGCATATGATCGTATTGATCAACCAGTTCTTCTACGTTCAGCAAGTCAAGATCATCCGAACGGAACAGTGGAATGTCTTGTCGAAAAGACATTGCATCAATGGTGCGGTTTTATATCAAACCAGTGCGATGTTGAACAATGTCTATGTTGAAACTCATCGCAAAGTAGTTAGAAAGGCCCATATCTGTAACGATAACATTTCGAACAAGGTGTTCGTCCGAGCTGCGGCTCATGAGTACATCCAAAGTGTGTCCTTTCCTGTGGGTTGGCCCGCGAACATGCAACACCATTCCTGTGGCATTCACAGAATTGACCAGTCGCCGTGCATCAACATTTGCAGCGTTGTCAATATGAAAATTCAAATCTCCCATGATAATCAGAGGTCAAGGTTTTATGGCATGCTGGTCGATGAAACGGTCCCATTCTTTAAAAAACACAGTTGTTGATAAGTCATTTTTCATTGATGGCGGCGGGCGGTAAATAACAATGATTCTGGTGGATGACGTATGTGTTTTCAGCCTGCTCTCGATGTGTTCAAACGATCAAAACGCATTGGTACCTGTTTGTGTAAGACGATTTCGGATTTATAGATAATAGTGACACCGCCCCCTTTGTCGGTAGGGCGAGACGTGTGCTTGATGGAATATCCATTTGGTACATTGTCTGTAATCACACTGGCGTCGCTCGAAGGCTTTAACCACGTTTCGCATATCGCCATCATATCGAGATGGTTTTCAAGTATATAATCCGCAATGGCGAGTGTTTTCTTCCGACACGATTGTACGTAAACGTAGCATACTCGTACGCCTTGATCGCGCTGTACCTGCTTATACAATGGTACAGTTATTAGAGTATTACATTTCGGCTTGGTTGTGGCAACGCCAGTACTCTTGCGTAGTGATCTGTTTTGCGACTTTACGACCGCCACGGTGTTTACGTCTCGTAGACGAACGCTTGAAGATGCACAGTTGGAAAAGTAGAAGATTCACACAGCAGGTCAGCGGAGATCTGGTATACCTGGTTGCATTGGCGGCAGTTGACAACAACTGTGTCCTAGAACAACGCACCACTGATGCCATTGTTGATACACACGCATGCTGAAGTGCATCTTGCGTCACTGCGTATCATCGGCGGTTGCACAAAAGTTGTTCGTGGTCTGGTGTTATCCAAGAATATACCACAGCGTCCTGCTTGACAAGTTTGCAACCGGTTCTCAAGGCAAGTGTAGATGAATGTCGATTACAAACCATAACAGTCCGGCAGCAGTAATCATTTTCAAGTAAAATATAAACGTCCGAAGTAATGTCTATACCTCTATACACGCACCTGAGAAATATGAAAAACGTTCCTTGAATTGAAATACTTCAAACTTGTAACAATAAAACAGCTGTGGTGGAATCTACTGCCAAGCACAACACCTGAACACCATGTTATGCCATGAATATGTAAAAGTAAAATCGACACATACCTCAGAAGGGCGGGATACTTGTAGATAAAAAAGTTTGAACTCTCGATAAGCCAAAAGGTTTCCTTGTCCACCTGCCATCTAGAGTTAATTATCTGCGTGGCAATCTTGTTAAATAACCTGAAGTTATGCGGACGCGGCGGTAAAAAACTGTCAGTAACAACCCCCATCTTCTGACGTCACAGTTGTGTCAGTTAAGCAAGCGGAGAAACTGAAGAAAAGTTGAAGTGAAGATACAGCGACATGACACAGCAGCAAACACATTTTAACAGACCTCCCCCGCCCGTCTTCACATTTCATCTGTTGAGAAGAGATAGGAGGCAGCGCAAGAGACAGCGAGAAGACGGTGAAATTGCGGCTGCGCAGTGACGAAACATTTTCAACAACATCCCCCCCCCCATACTCCCCTTCACCCCCCAGTCGTCCGATGTCACCAGTCGAGCAGAGGCAGTGGAGAAGCTGAAGTTACGCGGTGCAGCAGCAACACAATTTCTGCGACTATAACATTTGATTCGGCTCAGATCGAGAAACCCTCAACTGCACCTCAAGTTAAACCATAAGACTCACAAAAATGTCTGATTATATCCCCGTGAAGTTCACAAAGAACTAATTGAGGCTCACAAAACACTTTCAATTATACACCTACCAACCCCACCTCCTTCACTGCAACATCAAGACGTCTCTGGATGTAGTTTTGTTCTTTGTACGACAAATACTGACGCCACATCACTCGACTTACTTGACTTAGGGTTCTTGCCGGATATCCAGGCGTAGAGGTCACACCACATCCTTTATCATCGCCTTCCAGGTGAGGCGGTCAACGGTCAGCTGCTCGGCCACCTCAAGCGTGAGGCCCAGGCCATCCAAATCGTGCTTAACACAGTCGATCCATCGACGGCGAGGACGCCCACGGCGCCGTTTCCAGCCGGTGTGTTGTAGGTGGAATTGGTATAATAGAGCGGCAGGGTAGTTTGGTGCCCTACATTGCAGGTGGCCGAACCATCGAAGGCGTCGCTGGGTGATGAGTATTGGTGCATGCTTCTGACCGGTACGTTCCTTGATCGTGTTATTGCTGATATTGACCCACTTTATGTTGGCGAGGCGTCATATATAAAATGCTTGTAGTTAGAACAGATGACACCACTGCTACTAGCAGTCCACGGACAGCCGTCTCAGATCTGCTGAACTGGGATGAAACGTAAGAAAGTTCATTCCAGCACGACACAGACGCCTACAAACAATCATAGTTGTTGTTATAGATCTAGGCTCTCCATGCATAATCTTTGCGCATCAACTTTGTCAAACACCTACACACAAACGCACACCCGCGCTCACACACGCACGCACGCATACACGCACACACACACACGCACGCACGCACGCACGCACACACGCACAAGACCCCTTCTATTCCCTGAATTAATGGCATACAGCCTCCCCGAAAACATTGACATTGTTACCAGAGGAGGAACAATTATTATACCGAATTGATATAGCGCTCTTTTCATACATAAAAGCCTGCTCAAAAGCGCTGTACACAATCAATAGAATAATCATGGACAGTAAAAACAAAGCATAAAAAAGATAGCATGATAAAAATGTTTTAAAATGTAATAAAAACTGACTAGAAATATTTAACAAAAATGGGCCAGGAGCAAATGTGTTTTAGCAGCTTCTTGAGAATGTTCAATGTTTTTGCTTCACGAATGTGAGCCAGTAGCGCATTCCACAACTTGGCTGCTGAACACTGACATTTTCAGTCTCCGTAAGTAATTGTTCTAGCCCTTGGAACTTCAAATGTCACTGAATCCATGGATCGCTGCGTTCTTCTTGATTTGTACACATTCAGCACGTCCGATATACATCATGGAACCTGTCCATGTAGGGATTTATATGTGTGCATCAGGATTTTAAATTGCACATGATAGTATTGCATAGTACGATAGTATTAGGAGAAGGTCAAATATATTAAGTACGTCGGGCACTTGAGCCATCTTTGCAACTAAATATATCCAGATCAGGAAGGCAATAACATGAAAACGAACTAAGAATACTTGTTTTGAAATCTAGGCCTATACTTTCATGCAAGATCAAGCAACAGCGGTTCATTGTAACGGTGGAGTCTCTTCTGCTGCACGGATGCGAGTCTTGGACACTAACAAAGACACCCAGAACACAACTAGATGGGTGTTTTACAAGTATGTTGCAAGCCATATTCAACATTAACGGGGAAAACACGTGTCACGTGTATAAAGATACAAACGGAATTACTCAGAAGATCCAAGAAATAAGGATGAGATTTGCTGGACACTGTTGTAGACATAAATATTAAATAATGATTGCATCCAAGACCATCCCGTTGCAGCAAACACATGGAAGAACAACACAGGACAGCGTGGGGACATGAAGAAGACTAGAGTTTGGAAAGAGAGTTCGACCCGAGTGACCGACATGAGTGAAGTGAGATAGTAGGCCCTTATACGTCGATAGCACACTATTTTAACAAACCAGACATTGCTCCCTGGTTCTCGTAATTGGTGTTGGCAAATTGAAATTGTGATGTCACGTACGTCTTGAAGTGAGCCACCTTTGCACTGACTGTTTATTCGTGCCTGCTGGCCCCGCTGTAATATATACACTTGTGTATTGGACCGTGTGTCTGACAATATTGCCGCATTCAACAAATCAACAGCTGTAATTGAGTTACCGCCAGGAACAAACAGCTAGACGTGAATAACCGCACCGTTTTCACTGGAAATGGCACCGTTGGCCTAAGTGGTCATTAGTTGGTTAATTCTCAGTTCGCTGACATAAGCCGAACACACACAATGTGGCGTGATTGTAACATATCGTGACTCGACTATGTAACGAGAGTGTGGTAACTCTATATGTTTATTGACGGCTTGCCGCTAATCGCGTGCATGCGCAGTTAGAGCAAGCCTGAACACTACACCTCCCTTTCTTTCAAAGACATGTTAACTGTACTGCTAAAACAAAATGTATGATCTTTTAATTCATAAATAGTTAATAAATGTGAACGTGTACTTATGCAATTGTACAATTTACCAAGTAAGTACGTATTTATAAAGGTCCACGTCTGCTTCCATTTTCTGTCAATTATTCACACTTCTAATTAAAGCTCAAATTACTGAAATTATTAAACAATCAGTGTCTTTGGTATCATGTGCTTCCTCGAAACTAAGATGTAAAATTCAACTTCTTCTTGCGAACAACTCTTCGTGCGCGAACTACTACTAAAACACATCTAAAGTTAAATAGACTGTAGGGTAGACTATCTGCCGTCTTGAACTAAACAACTACGGGTCACTCAGGGATTATTCTATCCTGGTGGGACTGGAACGTCTCAGTCACGACGTTTGCCCTTCGGTTAACCTGGCCATAGTTCACAAGTCCATGCGTCTTGTTGGCTTGCTCACACAACCACTACGGGTCACAATTCCGGTGGGGGGCGACGGGTAAGTAACGGGCGCACTGCGAACGCTAGACGCGGCTTGTGATTCTTCAGGGCTGCTGCTGTTTGAGTAACTCCCAGATTAGCATTTGTTGATCAGGCTCGCTCACGGCATATTTCTGGCCTGACTCTGGGGTATACCCGTTCCGCTCCGAACGTTGACAGTGGCAGGTGTCTTCTGTTGCGTCTGTGCTTTTTCCCGTTCCATTCAACGACATGCGATCGAGGAGCTTGATGTTGGCTTACAACTTTGGCGTGTAGCTATTTCTTGGAGCTCGGAAATGGAGCCAACCTCATTGGATTTCCTGGCAGATGTACAGGGAGATCCCCGTCGACTTTCCGGTCGTGATAGTAACGCTGGTTCTCTTTGTCCCGGTTCAGGCTGTGTACGTCTTACTTTTGTCACGTCGTAGGCAGTTAGCTTTAGAAGCTCTCTGGCGATCGGCAATTTGTTTCTAGCCTGTGACTCATGCACAGCTAGGCTGGTGACACATTACAGCTTTCTAGCGGCGTAATGCGGTAATCTAGCAAGGCCAAGTGTTTGACTGTACACTTTTTCACTTTCGACCAAAGTCGTTTCACAATCTGTACCGATCTTTCTGCCTCCCCGTTCGACTGTGAGAAGGCAGACGATGACGTGCAATGTTCGATCTGGCAGTCTTTGCAGAATAGCGCATATTCGCGAGACGAGAACTGAGTCGCATTGTCACATCTCAATTTTTCTGCAATACCGTGTCGACTCATTTGTGACTTGAGGGCATCAAGCGTTGTTGCGCTGCTCAAATTCTCGAGTTTGTCGACATCCATGTACTTAGAATAGTAATCCACAGTGACCAACTAGTTATTTCGTTCCCACTCGAAAATATCCGCAGCTACCTCAATCCAAGGCAGATCGGGTGTTTTCGTTAGCCTGAGGGTTTCGGTTCGTTGCTTATTCTAGTTCGTAATACACGCAGCGCAATCACTCACGAGATTTTGATTTGTTGCGTCATCCCTGGCCTGTATAGTGCTTCCCGTGCTCGTTGCTTGCATTCCGTTATGCCCATGCGCGACTCATGTATTTGTGCAAGCATGTTTGGCCTCATGCATGGCGGCACCACGATTATGATACCTTTGTACACTACACCGTCAGATACGGAGAGTTCGTCACATATTGTCCAGTACATTATGATTGTGTGCGGTGTTTCCTGCTATGTATCTGGCCAGCCCTTGAGGATCATAGCGTGTAGCTCGTTCAGGTAATTGGTTGTGCATTCCTGGAACTGCTTGTATCGTGTATTACGGCGATGAAGTTGATCATGTTGACTATGACAGGCTCAATATCAGGTACTGCATCGGGCAGGTGGGCACGACTCAGTGCATCTCCCATAGGTATTTCCTCAGTTGACTTGTACGTCACGTTCATGCCGTACTGTTGCAGTCTTAGCAACATTGCTTGTAACCTCATGGGCGCTGGTAGCAGTGGCTTTGCGCATATAGCCTGAAGTGGTTTGTGATTGCTCTCAACCGTTGTAGTTTTTTTTAAAGATGTGGTAATGGTATTTCTTGTAGCTATGCACGATAGCTAACATTTCCTTTTCCAGTTGAGCATTCCTCATCTCTGTTGGGTTGGTGTGAGCGCTCTCGCTGTGTAGGCTACTGGACGACCGTCTTGTAGGAGGACTCCTCCTAGTCCGTTGCTACTCGCATCACACTGTATTGTGAAATCTTTTGTCACATCGTAATACGCCAACACCGGCGCACTGCAACAAAGTTACTTCAGCTCTTCGAAGCTTCTCTGTTGTGGTTTGCCTCAGTAAAAATCGACGTCTCGTTTCATCACATCCCGAAGTGGAGCGTCCACTGTACTCATGTTTGGGATTAATTTCGACAGAAATGCTCTGATAACAATGGTTTCTGGTATATATGTACGATGTAGTACTGTACCTTAACGCAATTGTTGTGTACCGAGTTGGGAGTGTGACACAACCTTCTACCTTAATTGGGTGACGAGTGTACCATTTGAACTTGCAAGCGGTCTTTATGATTGGGTGATTGCAGTGCATATCTCTGTACACGTTGTACGGCATCAGAGATTTCGTAGCGCCGGTGACTATCTGCATTTGGATGTGTGTTCCGTTTACACCTGTGCTTTCCCACCAGTCGCCGTCTGTATCGGTGATGGTATTGATCAGATGTGCGTCGCCGTCATCATCTGATTGCTCAAAGCCACACATGTCCTCAACTATGTGGGCGCTCGCCTTGTTGCGGCACATCGACGCAAAATGTCCCGTCTTATGACAGTAGTGGCACTTGCTGTCCTTAGCGGGGCAACGTTCGTGCGATATGTTGTACCCGCATTTCTGACATTTCCGTTGAGCCTGGTATCGCGCTTTCTGTTTAGCATTGTCTTTGCGGAATCTGGACTGTGATCAGTTCCTCGAACGTCCAGGTATCCTCGGTTATCCCCGACCTTCAATGTTCACGGCATGAATTGTGGGGTCTTCATCGACGTTTATTGCGCGCATAATTTCCTGGGACGTCTCGTAGTTCTGGCCAATATTCATGGCCATGTTTAGAGTCAGTTTGTATCCTTTCTCTAGACATTTCACTCAGACCGCGGCTTGCGATGATCTCAGAATAATTGCATCTCTGAGCATGCGGTCGTCTTCAGTATAGCCACAGTCTTTCACAAGAATTCGGAGATCCGTGACAAAGTTGTCAAACTTTTCACCTGGATCTTGTTTACGTCGGTTGAAAGTAACAGTTGCGCGGATTTGGTTTGTCATCGGTGCGACATACTACGCATATTTGTTGTACACGCCTTGTAGAGTGGCGTTTTCTGCCGGATCGTCACCCGTCGCTGGCATCCAAGTAAAGGTCTCGTATATCTCGCGTCCTTTGACGGCGATGTACGTCATGAGGTATTTTACCTTCTGACCTTCAGGTTTCGTTGCAAGCGGGCCATTGATCGTAAACTCGCAGTGCTGTTTGAAGCGCCGCCATTCCTTGTCTACATTAGCCTCTTGCCAATTCATGCAGGAGTTTTCACCGGCGTTTGCTGTGTCGACAGCTATCGTTCTCCGGTAACCAAACACTCACTGCGTGTCGTTGACGTGCGCCGTCGTGGAGTCAGTGGTAATTCTAGTCGCTACTTCTTCCGCGCCTATGATAATATACGCCATAATATGGCAGGCCGATAATTTGCATTGTGCAGGATGTTAGCAGGTGATTCAGTTTTAGTGTATCGTAATTAATTAATACAGTAATAATATGCACTGGCGCGGGAACGAAATTAATATTAGAGGAGCGGAGCTTCAGCACCACTCCGCTCCGCTGTCGGATCATTACGTCGGAAGACGGGGAGGGAGTGCTGTTGGAATGTTTTCGCCGCCGCACTGCCGTAATTTCAGCTTCTCCGCTGTCTCAGCTCTCGACTGATGACATCAGAAGAAGGGGGGGTTAGATTGAATGTTGAATATTTTATATGGCGACGTTCAACATTATCGAAGCTCACCACAAACCTCCAATTGCATCCCTTGAATCTCGCCAAAAACCCACATTTAGGCTGATATTGACTCGGGGTGGGACATTCCAGGTGGGGCAGCTGCTCCTTCCCCCTGTTTCCGCGCCTACGATAATATATACTTAGTACCGCGTGTATGGCCCTATCGGTCTGCCATACACGTACCACATCAACGACGCCACACGCCGTATTATGGCTGGCCAATAGGGTCATAAACGCGGTACTAAGTTGTCCGCTATGCTAACAGGGGTTCGCTATGGTTCCTTGGTACAATACGCATTCCTCTATTTGTAATGTATTATGGTATTACATTAGTTTACATATATAGGGTAATTACATATTACTGATTCCAAGACTATTAAGCGGGATGGGTGTGAGGATAAGCTCTCACTAACTATTAAGTGCCTCAACGGTGTGCGTCTCGTAAAGCCTCTGACAGCCCAGTCCAGCTCCTGGCCTTCACATGACGGAATTGTTCTTTACTGACAGAAGAAGGGGCAGAGGCGGATATCTGGCGCCTTAAAAGTTAAAATGAGACGCTTCGGGCAGATGGGGCTCGTTAACCTTCACAGGTCGCATGTCTAGGAGAAGGTAAACTCTTGTTCCAAACCTTCGCTGCCTTGCGGCTATACCTTCACATGCATGGGAAAGGCTAAGTTAGACAATCCTGACAACAAATCCGGAGTGGGAGACCCGAAGACAGTCCGATGATGTGTACAACTTCCTTTTGGTAGCTCCTGCGACGGCACTGGTGCCAAACTGTATCAGCTCTGGCTGTCCCTTTGGATACACCAGTGACGTGGAGAGGGAGACTTGCTGCATGGGCAAAAACTGGCCCTCCATATCAACTTGCCCAGACTTGTGCCTTGGAGAGGACACTCCAGCTTCACCTCACGGTGTAGATAAAACACGGGAAGCAGCAGTTTACCGGTTATAAGCCTCCTGCTCGATTGGCGTGGAGTGTGGCGCCAGGGGTTGCTTCCGACGGTGGGAGAGATCTACAGATCTCACTGGATAGCTACCGCCCGCCTCAAGCTGGGCAGCTCCAAGCCAGCAAGGTGTTGTCTCGCCACAGTTCACCTGCCTCACTGGTTGCGCGGGGCTTAGGGTTTTGTAGCCTGAAGAGTGGACTGAAATCCCTGCACCAAGCAACACAAGACAGAGTACAAAACAGACAATGAAAAGGAAAACGGACCGGAACCGGAAAAGGAAATCGTCTATGAAGTTGGGATGCTGGAACATTCGTACCATGAAGACAGCCATCTCACAGGACCTCCATGACATCAGTGACGCCCGAAAGACTGCAGTCATTAACAACGAGCTCAAAAGGTTTGATGTCGACATCGCCACACTCCAAGTAACACGCCTGGCCGAATCAGGGTCTTTGAGAGAAAAGGACCACACGTTCTATTGGCAAGGCAAGGGACTCGACGATACAAGAGTGCACGGCGTAGGCTTTGCAGTCAAGAACAAACTGCTGGGGATGATAGAGCCTGACGGAAACGGATCTGAAATACTCCTCTCGCTCCGTCTTCAAACGTCTGATGGCCCTGTCAACATAATCAGTTTGTATGCGCTAACAATGTACTCAACATCAGAAGCCAAAGATGAGTTTTATGGAAACCTGGAATTCACCATCAGCAAGATACCGCCACAGGAACACCTGCTTTTGTTGGGTGACTTCAACGCAAGGTTGGGAGGCGATCATGTCGCCTGGCCAGCCTGCTGGTACATCACGGAGTCGGCAAGATACATTAGTATGGACAGCGACTTCTTTAGTTGTGCTCCTACTTCGACCTCTTCATCACCAACTCGTTCTTTCAGACGAAGCCCCAACACAATACATCTTGGAGACACCCCCGATCAAAGCACTGTCATCAGCAGTCTTTGGAAAGAAGAAGTCAAGGAAGACAAATGATTGGTTCGTGGTTAACTGCAGTGTCATAACTCCAGTTATCGAGGCCAAGCGCGCAGCCCTTGAATAACACAAGCGCTCACCCAGCCAAGCAACCCTCCAGGTACTCCGAACAGCCAGAAGCAAAGTCCAGCAGACTGCTAGGCGCTGTGCGAACGAATCCTGGCACCAGATATGCAAGGACATCCAAGGGTCAGCTGATACAGGCAACACTGGGGCCAAGTATGGCGGCATAATGAAAGCCGTAGGCCATACTCAGAGCAAGACAACTCCCCTGAGGTCTTCCACAGGGGAGGAGATCCATGACAGGAAAAAGCTAATGGAGAGGTGGGTAGGGTACTGAGAGAATGCTGTCACCAGCTCAGCCATGGGTGGCATATAATGTCTACCCATTCTAATGCAGCTGGACGAGGAACCAACCATCGACGAATTCAGCAAGGCTATTGACAACATCTCCAGTAGAAAAGCACCTAAAGGCGATTGAATTCCACCCGAAATCATCAAGTGCGGCAGGAGCACCCTACTCCTACACGTACATCTTTGTTAGTGCTGGAGTGAAGGGGCCATGCCGCAAGACATGAGGGACGCCAACATCGTCACGCTATACAAAAACAAAGGAGTCATGAGTTATTGTAACTATTACAGAGGCATCTCACTCCTGGGCTTAGTTGGCAAGTTGTTTGATCGTGTCATCCTGAACAGTCTACACATACTCGCTGACAGATTCTACCCAGAATTTCAGTGTGGCTTCAGAGCAAATAGATCAACTAGTGACATGATCTTTTCGCTTTGACAGTTACATGAGAAATGCAGGGAACAGCAGAAGCCGCTGTACATTGCCTTCATCGATCTTACCAAAGCCTTCGACCTTGTGAGCAGGGATGATCTGTTTAAGATCCTACCGAAGATAGGATGCCCCCCAAAACTCTGCAGCGTAATCAATTCATTCAACGATGATATGAGAGGTACAATCCTGTATGACGGTTCTACTTCTGAGACTTTTAACGTTATCAGTGGCGTCAAACAGGGATGCGTCCTCGTCCCAACCGTCTTTGGGATATTCTTTGCCCTTATGTTGAAGCACGCCTTTGGTTCTTCGACAGAAGGAGTGTACATGAACACGAGATCTGACGGAAAATTATTCAACTTGTCTCGCCTAAAGGCGAAGACCAAGATGCGCCTGGCCCACGTCAGA
The DNA here is from genome assembly GCA_963995525.1 of Escarpia spicata. Classification (NCBI taxonomy): domain Eukaryota; kingdom Metazoa; phylum Annelida; class Polychaeta; order Sabellida; family Siboglinidae; genus Escarpia; species Escarpia spicata. The sequence goes on along the minus strand of CAXEFP010000959.1, from coordinate 26,127 downwards.
GACTTTCCGTTTGCGGACAATGCAGTAGTCATCACGCATACTGAGGACAAGCTACAAAACCTCATGAACCGCTTTGCAAACGCATGCATGGATTTCGGACTGACAGTCAGCTTGAGAAAGACTAACATCACGAGGCAGGATGTGATCACTCCGCCAGACATCACCATAAACAAGTATGAGCTAGAGGTTGTCCACCTTTTCACCTACCTCGGGTTCAACGTTGCTGACAACCTCTCCTTAAAAGCAGAAATCAGCAGAAGGATTGGGCGAGCGGCATCAACACTTGCCCGGCTTGCAAGGAGAGTGTGGAATAACAAAATGCTGACAAAGCATACAAAGGTGACAGTGTACAACGCTTGCCTTCTGAGTACACTTCTGTACGGTAGTGAGTCGTTGTACTCCACTCAGGAGAATCGACTGAACTCATTTCACATTCGCTGCTTACGGCGCATCCTCGGGATCTCCTGGAAGGACCGAGTCCCCAAAACAGAGGTTCTCTCACGTGCCAAGTCAATAAGCTTGGTGATCATGCTCAGCCAACTCCTTCCCCGCTGGCTCGGCCATGTTCATCGGATGGAAGATGGGAGACTTCCAAAAGACATCCTCTACGGTGAGCTGGCCACTGGTAAGAAAGCTGCATGACGTCCCCATCTGCGCTTCAAGGACGTATGCATGCGAGACTTGAAGGCACTAGACATATATGTTGACAACTGGGAAAATCTTGCTGGAGATCGATCCACATGGAGGCAGAAACTACACACGGGTCTCGAAAGAGGAGAGGATACTCTCCGCATGCTAGCAGAAGAAAAACGCAACCGCAGAAAAAAAAACACCCAGGCTGCTGAGAACAGAGCCGAGAGCACCTTCAAGTTCAATATGCAATAAAGACTGCCACTCAAGAATTGGCCTCTACAGCCACAACAAACGCTGCCAAGCCAACAACTGATCTTCGACACCAGGGCACAGATCCATAGTCTCACGAGACTGCAGGATGCCTACTACTAGATATTACCTAGTTATATAATAGTAAGAATAATACTACAACTCGTAAGCAAACCAGATATATAAATAATTTACTTTTATATTATATAAATATGAACTTTATGGATACGTCATATATTATCAAGTAGTGTAATGTATAAGTATATTGTTAAGTTGCATGTACAGCTGTATCATTAAACCATGATAATAAACCTCGTAGAGAGTGTATCACCTATACTGAAAGGAGATCAATCAACAAAACGAAAGAGGCGTAACAGAGAAAGACATGTCTCACCACGCTCGGTCCATACAAACGTCAACTTCGATTGAGAACAAGATCTAACAACAAAAATTCGAGTGGAACTACACGGGGGATGAAGGGATCGTTCGCCGTGCCACTGCAATGTCTCGTACCTTCGCACGTTTTTAGCGTGTCAAAAATCGGGTGGTGTTCTGAGACACCCCGTAGATACAGTGATGTTATTAGGAATACGCTGAATTTTAGTACAAACGTAGTCAGATAAGTGGAGAAGATGATCACATAGAAAACAAATGTACTAGAATTATAAATATCAACTTTATGAGAAATATCGCTTAATTATTACTAACTCCTAAATATGTGAAGTGATCGCATATCCAATGGGTCATGGGTTCAGTTGGTGTATTATTATTATATAGGCAACTATGCACGTACTGCAGGAAAACGACATTGTTAGCATTTGGAACATTACAAATAATTATGTATATCCATGAATTACAACAGACTGTGACCCCCCTTCTCCGTAACAAATGGCTTTGTTTACAGACACAAGCCATCAAACGAGCTATTCACGAAGAATCGGTAACACACCGGCCTGGGCAATCGATTCATTTCTGCGCGTGTCTGCGTGATGCGTGCCTGTGCGTGCATGTACGTGCCTATGTAAGCATGTCCGTGCGTGTGTACATGTTTTGCTGTAAACAGTTTACTTAAAACTGGCACTTAAGATTAAAACGGCAGAGGGAATGTTTCGTTCTTTAAAAAAACGTGTTAATGGTGCTTTCAAATGTCTCCGTTACAGAAGTTTGTGAATTGCTGCGTTAACAGGATCGTTGAGGTTGGCCTCGATACTGAGCATTTTGAAAAGCTTCTTAAAGACATTCCAGCAGTGTTCAGATAACATATACTATGAGATCTGCGTGTGATACATCGGGGCATGGTCAGAATGAAGTCGATCGCTAGAAGCTTCGTCTGGTGGCCTGGCCTTGACGCGGATATCGAGGACTGTGTCCCAAACTGTCGGGAACGCAGCCATGTAGCGAGCACGCCGAAGGTGTAGCACCACTGGTGCCATAGTCTTGGGCTACGGGAACATGAGAACGTATCCATGTGTATTTTGCAGAAAAAGACGGACAGAACTTCCTTGTCGGGGTGGATAGTAATTCAAAGTGGCTGGAAGTGCATGGTCTCAGTGTCTCCCACTACTGCAAGCAAGACGATAGTGCAACTGAGAAGTATGTTCGCAGCATTTGGGTTACTACGCGAGACAACAGACCTCGGTTCGCTTGAGAGGAATTTGGTCGTTTCTTGGGGTTGAATGGCGTCAAGCATATACTGTGTCCAGATTACCATCCGGCGACGAACGGCCTCGCAGAGAGGAATGTCCAGACATTCAAGAAGATGCTTGCAAAATCAAACAGCCAGCTACCATTACAGCAACGTCTGTCGGACATACCGAAACACACCGTATTCACTTACGATAAAACGCCGTTAGAGTTGTTCCTGAACCGAGCGCCACGCACCAGACTTGCGATGTCGAAACTCAGTCTCGAAGCAGTAGTGCAAGATCGGCAATTAAAGCAGAAACAACAGCATGTTGGAGCTCATTCACGCCTTCGCAAGTTCGACGTCTACTAGAGAGTGAGAGTCAGAAACATGACATGAGGAATGGAGAAGTGGACACTGGAACGGTGGTCAGAGTTTTAGGGCCACTAACAATATTTGGTCAGACTGCCAGGAAACAGGGGGCTATCCGTTCATGTGGACCACATGGTCGCGAATGATGACCACCCAGCTACACCTGAAGGTTAGAGCGATGTCGCGACTGCACTTCCCATTGTCGTGACATCCGAGACAGAGCCTGTGGTGGTCGATCCAGTCGATCCGGTCGATCCAGTAGGTCATGGAGCACAAACAGAAAAAGCACCCAATGCTAAGACACCTAACGTGTTAGGGTCACCAACACCGACTGTAATTCAGTCGCCAGCTGCTATTAGGCGTTCATCACGAGCTATCAAACCTGTTGTTAAGTTGAATTTGTGATTATCCACCCAGTAGACGTTACTAGCTGTAAATGTCCGTCCGTGTTTTGTAACGTTTCTTCAATGCACACCAGAAGCATTCTGGTATATCGCCAACCCGTGTAGTTGATTACTAATCGTAATGATTTAACAAGATTTAACAAGATTGCCACCCAGAGAATTAACTCTAGGTAGCAGGTGGACAAGGAAGCCCTTTGGCTTATCGAGAGTCCGACCCTTTTATCTATGTGTATCCCGCCCGTGTGTCGATTTTATTTTTTAACATATTCACGCTACTAGCACCCACACAATCAGCAGGTAATCTGTTCCATTCTTTTAAAGTCTTTTGTGAAAATGAAAACTTTCTTATATCCAATCTACTCTGCTCCTTTGCTAATGCAAGTTCATGTCCTCTAGTCCTTTTATCTTTCTTAACTGATAAAAACATATTTCTATCAATATTTTCATAACCCTTCAATATTTTAAACAATTCTATCTGATCTCTTCTCAATCTCCTGGTCTCTAGTGTTGTTAAACCGCATTTTTAAGGCGTATTTCGTAACTAAGATCCCTCAGATTTTGTATCATTTTAGTCGCTCTCCTCTGTACTCTTTCTAGCATATCTATGTCCTTCTTGCGATATGGCCTCCATGCTTGTATACAATATTCTAAATGAGGCCTCACTATTGTTTTGTACAGCGGTACTATGAATTCTTTTTCTTATACGCTATATTTCGCCTAATTAATCCAAGGATTTGATTTCCCTTTGATGCTGCAATTCCGCACTGCTCTGAAACCTTCATATCAGCACTAATGGTTAACCCTAAGTCCTTTTCTTTTACAGTAGTACTTAGAACAGTACCCCCCATTTTATATTTTACCTCTTCATTCCCATGACCTGTGTGGAGGCATTTACATTTCCCAAAATTGAACAGCATTTGCCACTTTTCAGACCATTTGATCAACCTATCAAGATCATCTTGTAAATGCTGTCTGTCTCCATCACTTTTAATCCTTCTAAACACTTTTGTATCATCCGCAAATTTTAACACCTTGCTTGTTATATCATCGTCCAAATCGTTGATATATATTAAGAATAATATAGGTCCTAGTACTGATCCCTGTGGCACCCCACTCAATACCGATTTCCAGTTTGAAGCCTCCCCATCAACTACTACACGTTGTCTTCTGTCATTCAGCCATTTTTCTATCCAGTTTATTATACCATTTCCTATGCCATGGGCCTTTAGCTTAAGGAGTAATCTTTGATGTGGTACTTTGTCGAAAGCTTTTTAAAAATCTAAATAGATGATATCTACTGGTGATCCCTCATCTACCCACCTAGTGATGTCTTCCAAAAAACATAACATATTTGTTAAGCATGACCTCGCTTTTAAAAACCCATGTTGAGATGGGTTTATCAAGTTATGTTTAACAAGAAAATCCACCATGTGATCTTTAATTAGTCTTTCTAATAATTTGCAAATCACTGATGTTAAACTCACTGGTCTATAGTTCTCTGACTTGTTTCTCGAACCTTTTTTAAATAACGGTATAATGTTTGCCTCTTTCCATTCTAAAGGAACCACTCCCTCTTCTAATGACAAATTGAAAACTGTTGCAAGCGGTGCGCTAATTTGTTCTACAATTTCCAATAGTAGTTTGGGCGGAATCCCGTCCACTCCAGGTGATTTATTATCCTTCATAGCCCTTATTTTCTTAGCTACCATTTCCGAGGTTACAACTAACTGTCCTAAATAGTCTGAATCTGCCCCCTTGAACTTAGCCTCTGGTACTGGCAGTGAACTAATATCTTCCCTGGTAAACACTGAACTAAAATACTCATTCAGGTCTTCTGCCATTAAGAATCCCTCTGATATTGTATTTCCAGCACTATCTTCTAGAGGACCGACCTTATCCTGAACTTTCTGTTTGCTTCGAATATACGCATAAAAACTCTTACTGTCATGTTTTATATTACTAGCTAATTTTTTTTCATAGCTTCTCTTTGAATTTCTAATTTCAGCTGTAGCTTGATTAAGTGCTTCTTTATAAATGTTATAGTCTTCATCATTTCCAGTACATCTATATGACTTCCACATCATTTGTTTATACTTAATTTTTCTAATGGCTTCTTTCGATAAGTGTTTCTTTTTAGACCGTTTCCCTTGTTTTTTGAAAGGTACAAATTTATCGACTATGCACTTAATTTCACTATTTAAGATATTCCAGCATTCGGTTGCTGTCTTATTCTTCAGTGTGTTATTCCAGTCTATCTTTGCTAAATATTTCCTCATGTCCTTATACCTTCCTTTGTGGAAATTTCTCCTATACTGCTTTTTACTATTCCTTTCTGATTTTACTTTGATGGTAAAATGTATCTGGTTGTGATCACTACTCCCCAGTGGCTCACATATCTTGACATTGTCAACTAATTCTTTCTGTGAGGACAAAACTAAGTCTAACACATTCTCTCCCCTGGTTGGTTCTAGCACATGTTGAGAAAGGAAACTATCTTGTACTAAAACTAAAAACTTGTGGTCCTCACTCCCCATACTCTGTAGAGATTTCCATTGTATATGCCCATGGTTAAAGTCCCCCATAATAATACAGTTCCGTTTGCTTACTTCCCTTATAGCGTTTTGTATTTTTTCATTCTCTTCTATGCTTATGTTTGGACTTCGATAAACTAACCCAACTGTTAACGTTGAGTTTCCTGTAACTATGTTACACCAAACAGCTTCTCCGCAATCTGTTTCTCTTTCTAATTTTATTTCATAAGCCTGGATAGATTCTTTAATATATAAAATAACTCCACCTCCCTTTCTTCCTATTCTATCTTTCCTAAACATTACATATCCTGTTAGTCCCAATTCGGCATCTGATATATCAGTGGTGGCCCACGATTCGGTTATACCTATTATGTGAGGGTCAATATCTTCTACCATAATGTTTAGTTCACTTCTTTTGTTTACTATGCTCCTTGCATTTAAACAAATGCATTTATATCCTGATTCAGAACAGTTTTCCAGGCTGTTCTTTGCCGATTTATTTCTGCTGTCTTTATCTATGCCTCCAGTTTCAGGCTTCTCTGTGAATCCCCCCTGCGAATCTAGTTTAAATAGATGCAGCCTGTCCCACTGTCAACAGATTGCAGCAAGTTCTCTGAGAAAACTGCTGCCCCCTTTCCACTTAGATGTAGGCCATCTCTCATGTACATATCTTCCCTCCCAACAAAGTATCAAACAGGTTGGCAAGATACAACGGCGCCGTCCCGTTCAGACATTTGAACATATAAAGGTGTATTTTAAAGTCGATTCGGCATTTGATTGGCAGCCAGTGTAATTCTTTTAGAATCGGAGTTATGTGGGCACGGCGAGGTGTGAACGTGATGATTCTGGCTGCCATGTTTTGGATTCGCTCGAGTTTGTGAATGTGTAAATGTTGTTGTGGTTTATATTTATGGGGTGGCACCTGTGCTGGCGATATTATGTATCTTAATGGGAGTCTCCCGACCTTATATATTACTTACGTTATTCTTTGTATATGTATCGTATTTATACGTCAAATAATTTCATTCTGAGTTCTGAGGACACGTGGTAGGCCAGTAGCCAGTAACCAGTAGCGCGTTCCCGTGTCCAATCTAGATATGACGAAAGCGTGCACTAGCGTTTAGTCATATATGTTGTAAGGTATCGCCTGATACGACTGATGTTGTGGAGGTGCATATACGCTGTTCGGTAAATGGCACTTATGTGGTTAGTCATGTTGAGGGATTGATCAAATACAACGCCCAGATTGCGCGCACTTGAAGACGAAGTCAAAGTCGAGTCAAAAATACGAATCTCCTTTAGCAGTGGCAGCTTTTGCTTCGTACCAAGCACCATGACATCCGTCTTCTGATCATTTAATTTCAGTAAATTGGTCCGAGACCATTCGCCAATTTCTTCTAGGCAACAGCACAAACGACCTATTGAGTTCAGTTGGCCATCTCCACTAGGACCAAACGAAACATAAAGTTGCGTGTCGTCGGCATAAGGGTGATAAACCTAGCCGAATTTCTTGATATAACGTCGCCAAGCGGGGTGATATATGCAATGCACAGCAATGGCCCGAGTACGGGTCTTGCGGTACACAAAACGGCACAGCAGTTGTGGAGGGAGAATTTGACACTTCCAATCGTGTTGTATTTATTCAGGTTTTTTTAGTTCGAGAAGGGCATAGCAACACAGAAGTCTATTACTTTAGCTATGTTCTTTCAGCAGCAGCAGCAGCAGCAGCAAACCATAATGTGCATGTATTATGTTGTTGTTGAATAAACGTTCATTAAATACGAACGACTTGATGCCGACCGGACAAGTAAGATCTGAACCACTCAAGCGCAGCGCCAGTGACACCGAATCTGTGAGTGAGTCTGCTCAATAGAATGCCGTGGTCAATGGTGTCGAAAGCGGCGGTCAAGTCAAGCATAACCAACACAACAACACAGCCACGGTCTGCTGCAGACAGAATGTCGTTGTGTACTTTAAGCTGAGCCGTTTCAAATGAGTGATCTTGTTGATATGCCGATTGAAACTGGTCGTGCAAGTTGTTCTCTTGCATTTGGACATTCAGCTGTTTTGCTACAACGCGCTCGATTAGTTTAGAGAGAAATGTCAGATTCGATACAAGTTGATATTTCTGTATTGGTTCTGGATTTAGTCCAGCCTTCTTGATTAATGGCGAGATGCAACCAGCCTTGTATTTATCTGCCTGCAACACCGGACGCGTGTGAATCAACTAAGCTGACCAGCATATGATCGTATTGATCAACCAGTTCTTCTACGTTCAGCAAGTCAAGATCATCCGAACGGAACAGTGGAATGTCTTGTCGAAAAGACATTGCATCAATGGTGCGGTTTTATATCAAACCAGTGCGATGTTGAACAATGTCTATGTTGAAACTCATCGCAAAGTAGTTAGAAAGGCCCATATCTGTAACGATAACATTTCGAACAAGGTGTTCGTCCGAGCTGCGGCTCATGAGTACATCCAAAGTGTGTCCTTTCCTGTGGGTTGGCCCGCGAACATGCAACACCATTCCTGTGGCATTCACAGAATTGACCAGTCGCCGTGCATCAACATTTGCAGCGTTGTCAATATGAAAATTCAAATCTCCCATGATAATCAGAGGTCAAGGTTTTATGGCATGCTGGTCGATGAAACGGTCCCATTCTTTAAAAAACACAGTTGTTGATAAGTCATTTTTCATTGATGGCGGCGGGCGGTAAATAACAATGATTCTGGTGGATGACGTATGTGTTTTCAGCCTGCTCTCGATGTGTTCAAACGATCAAAACGCATTGGTACCTGTTTGTGTAAGACGATTTCGGATTTATAGATAATAGTGACACCGCCCCCTTTGTCGGTAGGGCGAGACGTGTGCTTGATGGAATATCCATTTGGTACATTGTCTGTAATCACACTGGCGTCGCTCGAAGGCTTTAACCACGTTTCGCATATCGCCATCATATCGAGATGGTTTTCAAGTATATAATCCGCAATGGCGAGTGTTTTCTTCCGACACGATTGTACGTAAACGTAGCATACTCGTACGCCTTGATCGCGCTGTACCTGCTTATACAATGGTACAGTTATTAGAGTATTACATTTCGGCTTGGTTGTGGCAACGCCAGTACTCTTGCGTAGTGATCTGTTTTGCGACTTTACGACCGCCACGGTGTTTACGTCTCGTAGACGAACGCTTGAAGATGCACAGTTGGAAAAGTAGAAGATTCACACAGCAGGTCAGCGGAGATCTGGTATACCTGGTTGCATTGGCGGCAGTTGACAACAACTGTGTCCTAGAACAACGCACCACTGATGCCATTGTTGATACACACGCATGCTGAAGTGCATCTTGCGTCACTGCGTATCATCGGCGGTTGCACAAAAGTTGTTCGTGGTCTGGTGTTATCCAAGAATATACCACAGCGTCCTGCTTGACAAGTTTGCAACCGGTTCTCAAGGCAAGTGTAGATGAATGTCGATTACAAACCATAACAGTCCGGCAGCAGTAATCATTTTCAAGTAAAATATAAACGTCCGAAGTAATGTCTATACCTCTATACACGCACCTGAGAAATATGAAAAACGTTCCTTGAATTGAAATACTTCAAACTTGTAACAATAAAACAGCTGTGGTGGAATCTACTGCCAAGCACAACACCTGAACACCATGTTATGCCATGAATATGTAAAAGTAAAATCGACACATACCTCAGAAGGGCGGGATACTTGTAGATAAAAAAGTTTGAACTCTCGATAAGCCAAAAGGTTTCCTTGTCCACCTGCCATCTAGAGTTAATTATCTGCGTGGCAATCTTGTTAAATAACCTGAAGTTATGCGGACGCGGCGGTAAAAAACTGTCAGTAACAACCCCCATCTTCTGACGTCACAGTTGTGTCAGTTAAGCAAGCGGAGAAACTGAAGAAAAGTTGAAGTGAAGATACAGCGACATGACACAGCAGCAAACACATTTTAACAGACCTCCCCCGCCCGTCTTCACATTTCATCTGTTGAGAAGAGATAGGAGGCAGCGCAAGAGACAGCGAGAAGACGGTGAAATTGCGGCTGCGCAGTGACGAAACATTTTCAACAACATCCCCCCCCCCCCATACTCCCCTTCACCCCCCAGTCGTCCGATGTCACCAGTCGAGCAGAGGCAGTGGAGAAGCTGAAGTTACGCGGTGCAGCAGCAACACAATTTCTGCGACTATAACATTTGATTCGGCTCAGATCGAGAAACCCTCAACTGCACCTCAAGTTAAACCATAAGACTCACAAAAATGTCTGATTATATCCCCGTGAAGTTCACAAAGAACTAATTGAGGCTCACAAAACACTTTCAATTATACACCTACCAACCCCACCTCCTTCACTGCAACATCAAGACGTCTCTGGATGTAGTTTTGTTCTTTGTACGACAAATACTGACGCCACATCACTCGACTTACTTGACTTAGGGTTCTTGCCGGATATCCAGGCGTAGAGGTCACACCACATCCTTTATCATCGCCTTCCAGGTGAGGCGGTCAACGGTCAGCTGCTCGGCCACCTCAAGCGTGAGGCCCAGGCCATCCAAATCGTGCTTAACACAGTCGATCCATCGACGGCGAGGACGCCCACGGCGCCGTTTCCAGCCGGTGTGTTGTAGGTGGAATTGGTATAATAGAGCGGCAGGGTAGTTTGGTGCCCTACATTGCAGGTGGCCGAACCATCGAAGGCGTCGCTGGGTGATGAGTATTGGTGCATGCTTCTGACCGGTACGTTCCTTGATCGTGTTATTGCTGATATTGACCCACTTTATGTTGGCGAGGCGTCATATATAAAATGCTTGTAGTTAGAACAGATGACACCACTGCTACTAGCAGTCCACGGACAGCCGTCTCAGATCTGCTGAACTGGGATGAAACGTAAGAAAGTTCATTCCAGCACGACACAGACGCCTACAAACAATCATAGTTGTTGTTATAGATCTAGGCTCTCCATGCATAATCTTTGCGCATCAACTTTGTCAAACACCTACACACAAACGCACACCCGCGCTCACACACGCACGCACGCATACACGCACACACACACACGCACGCACGCACGCACACACGCACAAGACCCCTTCTATTCCCTGAATTAATGGCATACAGCCTCCCCGAAAACATTGACATTGTGACCAGAGGAGGAACAATTATTATACCGAATTGATATAGCGCTCTTTTCATACATAAAAGCCTGCTCAAAAGCGCTGTACACAATCAATAGAATAATCATGGACAGTAAAAACAAAGCATAAAAAAGATAGCATGATAAAAATGTTTTAAAATGTAATAAAAACTGACTAGAAATATTTAACAAAAATGGGCCAGGAGCAAATGTGTTTTAGCAGCTTCTTGAGAATGTTCAATGTTTTTGCTTCACGAATGTGAGCCAGTAGCGCATTCCACAACTTGGCTGCTGAACACTGACATTTTCAGTCTCCGTAAGTAATTGTTCTAGCCCTTGGAACTTCAAATGTCACTGAATCCATGGATCGCTGCGTTCTTCTTGATTTGTACACATTCAGCACGTCCGATATACATCATGGAACCTGTCCATGTAGGGATTTATATGTGTGCATCAGGATTTTAAATTGCACATGATAGTATTGCATAGTACGATAGTATTAGGAGAAGGTCAAATATATTAAGTACGTCGGGCACTTGAGCCATCTTTGCAACTAAATATATCCAGATCAGGAAGGCAATAACATGAAAACGAACTAAGAATACTTGTTTTGAAATCTAGGCCTATACTTTCATGCAAGATCAAGCAACAGCGGTTCATTGTAACGGTGGAGTCTCTTCTGCTGCACGGATGCGAGTCTTGGACACTAACAAAGACACCCAGAACACAACTAGATGGGTGTTTTACAAGTATGTTGCAAGCCATATTCAACATTAACGGGGAAAACACGTGTCACGTGTATAAAGATACAAACGGAATTACTCAGAAGATCCAAGAAATAAGGATGAGATTTGCTGGACACTGTTGTAGACATAAATATTAAATAATGATTGCATCCAAGACCATCCCGTTGCAGCAAACACATGGAAGAACAACACAGGACAGCGTGGGGACATGAAGAAGACTAGAGTTTGGAAAGAGAGTTCGACCCGAGTGACCGACATGAGTGAAGTGAGATAGTAGGCCCTTATACGTCGATAGCACACTATTTTAACAAACCAGACATTGCTCCCTGGTTCTCGTAATTGGTGTTGGCAAATTGAAATTGTGATGTCACGTACGTCTTGAAGTGAGCCACCTTTGCACTGACTGTTTATTCGTGCCTGCTGGCCCCGCTGTAATATATACACTTGTGTATTGGACCGTGTGTCTGACAATATTGCCGCATTCAACAAATCAACAGCTGTAATTGAGTTACCGCCAGGAACAAACAGCTAGACGTGAATAACCGCACCGTTTTCACTGGAAATGGCACCGTTGGCCTAAGTGGTCATTAGTTGGTTAATTCTCAGTTCGCTGACATAAGCCGAACACACACAATGTGGCGTGATTGTAACATATCGTGACTCGACTATGTAACGAGAGTGTGGTAACTCTATATGTTTATTGACGGCTTGCCGCTAATCGCGTGCATGCGCAGTTAGAGCAAGCCTGAACACTACACCTCCCTTTCTTTCAAAGACATGTTAACTGTACTGCTAAAACAAAATGTATGATCTTTTAATTCATAAATAGTTAATAAATGTGAACGTGTACTTATGCAATTGTACAATTTACCAAGTAAGTACGTATTTATAAAGGTCCACGTCTGCTTCCATTTTCTGTCAATTATTCACACTTCTAATTAAAGCTCAAATTACTGAAATTATTAAACAATCAGTGTCTTTGGTATCATGTGCTTCCTCGAAACTAAGATGTAAAATTCAACTTCTTCTTGCGAACAACTCTTCGTGCGCGAACTACTACTAAAACACATCTAAAGTTAAATAGACTGTAGGGTAGACTATCTGCCGTCTTGAACTAAACAACTACGGGTCACTCAGGGATTATTCTATCCTGGTGGGACTGGAACGTCTCAGTCACGACGTTTGCCCTTCGGTTAACCTGGCCATAGTTCACAAGTCCATGCGTCTTGTTGGCTTGCTCACACAACCACTACGGGTCACAATTCCGGTGGGGGGCGACGGGTAAGTAACGGGCGCACTGCGAACGCTAGACGCGGCTTGTGATTCTTCAGGGCTGCTGCTGTTTGAGTAACTCCCAGATTAGCATTTGTTGATCAGGCTCGCTCACGGCATATTTCTGGCCTGACTCTGGGGTATACCCGTTCCGCTCCGAACGTTGACAGTGGCAGGTGTCTTCTGTTGCGTCTGTGCTTTTTCCCGTTCCATTCAACGACATGCGATCGAGGAGCTTGATGTTGGCTTACAACTTTGGCGTGTAGCTATTTCTTGGAGCTCGGAAATGGAGCCAACCTCATTGGATTTCCTGGCAGATGTACAGGGAGATCCCCGTCGACTTTCCGGTCGTGATAGTAACGCTGGTTCTCTTTGTCCCGGTTCAGGCTGTGTACGTCTTACTTTTGTCACGTCGTAGGCAGTTAGCTTTAGAAGCTCTCTGGCGATCGGCAATTTGTTTCTAGCCTGTGACTCATGCACAGCTAGGCTGGTGACACATTACAGCTTTCTAGCGGCGTAATGCGGTAATCTAGCAAGGCCAAGTGTTTGACTGTACACTTTTTCACTTTCGACCAAAGTCGTTTCACAATCTGTACCGATCTTTCTGCCTCCCCGTTCGACTGTGAGAAGGCAGACGATGACGTGCAATGTTCGATCTGGCAGTCTTTGCAGAATAGCGCATATTCGCGAGACGAGAACTGAGTCGCATTGTCACATCTCAATTTTTCTGCAATACCGTGTCGACTCATTTGTGACTTGAGGGCATCAAGCGTTGTTGCGCTGCTCAAATTCTCGAGTTTGTCGACATCCATGTACTTAGAATAGTAATCCACAGTGACCAACTAGTTATTTCGTTCCCACTCGAAAATATCCGCAGCTACCTCAATCCAAGGCAGATCGGGTGTTTTCGTTAGCCTGAGGGTTTCGGTTCGTTGCTTATTCTAGTTCGTAATACACGCAGCGCAATCACTCACGAGATTTTGATTTGTTGCGTCATCCCTGGCCTGTATAGTGCTTCCCGTGCTCGTTGCTTGCATTCCGTTATGCCCATGCGCGACTCATGTATTTGTGCAAGCATGTTTGGCCTCATGCATGGCGGCACCACGATTATGATACCTTTGTACACTACACCGTCAGATACGGAGAGTTCGTCACATATTGTCCAGTACATTATGATTGTGTGCGGTGTTTCCTGCTATGTATCTGGCCAGCCCTTGAGGATCATAGCGTGTAGCTCGTTCAGGTAATTGGTTGTGCATTCCTGGAACTGCTTGTATCGTATATTACGGCGATGAAGTTGATCATGTTGACTATGACAGGCTCAATATCAGGTACTGCATCGGGCAGGTGGGCACGACTCAGTGCATCTCCCATAGGTATTTCCTCAGTTGACTTGTACGTCACGTTCATGCCGTACTGTTGCAGTCTTAGCAACATTGCTTGTAACCTCATGGGCGCTGGTAGCAGTGGCTTTGCGCATATAGCCTGAAGTGGTTTGTGATTGCTCTCAACCGTTGTAGTTTTTTTTAAAGATGTGGTAATGGTATTTCTTGTAGCTATGCACGATAGCTAACATTTCCTTTTCCAGTTGAGCATTCCTCATCTCTGTTGGGTTGGTGTGAGCGCTCTCGCTGTGTAGGCTACTGGACGACCGTCTTGTAGGAGGACTCCTCCTAGTCCGTTGCTACTCGCATCACACTGTATTGTGAAATCTTTTGTCACATCGTAATACGCCAACACCGGCGCACTGCAACAAAGTTACTTCAGCTCTTCGAAGCTTCTCTGTTGTGGTTTGCCTCAGTAAAAATCGACGTCTCGTTTCATCACATCCCGAAGTGGAGCGTCCACTGTACTCATGTTTGGGATTAATTTCGACAGAAATGCTCTGATAACAATGGTTTCTGGTATATATGTACGATGTAGTACTGTACCTTAACGCAATTGTTGTGTACCGAGTTGGGAGTGTGACACAACCTTCTACCTTAATTGGGTGACGAGTGTACCATTTGAACTTGCAAGCGGTCTTTATGATTGGGTGATTGCAGTGCATATCTCTGTACACGTTGTACGGCATCAGAGATTTCGTAGCGCCGGTGACTATCTGCATTTGGATGTGTGTTCCGTTTACACCTGTGCTTTCCCACCAGTCGCCGTCTGTATCGGTGATGGTATTGATCAGATGTGCGTCGCCGTCATCATCTGATTGCTCAAAGCCACACATGTCCTCAACTATGTGGGCGCTCGCCTTGTTGCGGCACATCGACGCAAAATGTCCCGTCTTATGACAGTAGTGGCACTTGCTGTCCTTAGCGGGGCAACGTTCGTGCGATATGTTGTACCCGCATTTCTGACATTTCCGTTGAGCCTGGTATCGCGCTTTCTGTTTAGCATTGTCTTTGCGGAATCTGGACTGTGATCAGTTCCTCGAACGTCCAGGTATCCTCGGTTATCCCCGACCTTCAATGTTCACGGCATGAATTGTGGGGTCTTCATCGACGTTTATTGCGCGCATAATTTCCTGGGACGTCTCGTAGTTCTGGCCAATATTCATGGCCATGTTTAGAGTCAGTTTGTATCCTTTCTCTAGACATTTCACTCAGACCGCGGCTTGCGATGATCTCAGAATAATTGCATCTCTGAGCATGCGGTCGTCTTCAGTATAGCCACAGTCTTTCACAAGAATTCGGAGATCCGTGACAAAGTTGTCAAACTTTTCACCTGGATCTTGTTTACGTCGGTTGAAAGTAACAGTTGCGCGGATTTGGTTTGTCATCGGTGCGACATACTACGCATATTTGTTGTACACGCCTTGTAGAGTGGCGTTTTCTGCCGGATCGTCACCCGTCGCTGGCATCCAAGTAAAGGTCTCGTATATCTCGCGTCCTTTGACGGCGATGTACGTCATGAGGTATTTTACCTTCTGACCTTCAGGTTTCGTTGCAAGCGGGCCATTGATCGTAAACTCGCAGTGCTGTTTGAAGCGCCGCCATTCCTTGTCTACATTAGCCTCTTGCCAATTCATGCAGGAGTTTTCACCGGCGTTTGCTGTGTCGACAGCTATCGTTCTCCGGTAACCAAACACTCACTGCGTGTCGTTGACGTGCGCCGTCGTGGAGTCAGTGGTAATTCTAGTCGCTACTTCTTCCGCGCCTATGATAATATACGCCATAATATGGCAGGCCGATAATTTGCATTGTGCAGGATGTTAGCAGGTGATTCAGTTTTAGTGTATCGTAATTAATTAATACAGTAATAATATGCACTGGCGCGGGAACGAAATTAATATTAGAGGAGCGGAGCTTCAGCACCACTCCGCTCCGCTGTCGGATCATTACGTCGGAAGACGGGGAGGGAGTGCTGTTGGAATGTTTTCGCCGCCGCACTGCCGTAATTTCAGCTTCTCCGCTGTCTCAGCTCTCGACTGATGACATCAGAAGAAGGGGGGGTTAGATTGAATGTTGAATATTTTATATGGCGACGTTCAACATTATCGAAGCTCACCACAAACCTCCAATTGCATCCCTTGAATCTCGCCAAAAACCCACATTTAGGCTGATATTGACTCGGGGTGGGACATTCCAGGTGGGGCAGCTGCTCCTTCCCCCTGTTTCCGCGCCTACGATAATATATACTTAGTACCGCGTGTATGGCCCTATCGGTCTGCCATACACGTACCACATCAACGACGCCACACGCCGTATTATGGCTGGCCAATAGGGTCATAAACGCGGTACTAAGTTGTCCGCTATGCTAACAGGGGTTCGCTATGGTTCCTTGGTACAATACGCATTCCTCTATTTGTAATGTATTATGGTATTACATTAGTTTACATATATAGGGTAATTACATATTACTGATTCCAAGACTATTAAGCGGGATGGGTGTGAGGATAAGCTCTCACTAACTATTAAGTGCCTCAACGGTGTGCGTCTCGTAAAGCCTCTGACAGCCCAGTCCAGCTCCTGGCCTTCACATGACGGAATTGTTCTTTACTGACAGAAGAAGGGGCAGAGGCGGATATCTGGCGCCTTAAAAGTTAAAATGAGACGCTTCGGGCAGATGGGGCTCGTTAACCTTCACAGGTCGCATGTCTAGGAGAAGGTAAACTCTTGTTCCAAACCTTCGCTGCCTTGCGGCTATACCTTCACATGCATGGGAAAGGCTAAGTTAGACAATCCTGACAACAAATCCGGAGTGGGAGACCCGAAGACAGTCCGATGATGTGTACAACTTCCTTTTGGTAGCTCCTGCGACGGCACTGGTGCCAAACTGTATCAGCTCTGGCTGTCCCTTTGGATACACCAGTGACGTGGAGAGGGAGACTTGCTGCATGGGCAAAAACTGGCCCTCCATATCAACTTGCCCAGACTTGTGCCTTGGAGAGGACACTCCAGCTTCACCTCACGGTGTAGATAAAACACGGGAAGCAGCAGTTTACCGGTTATAAGCCTCCTGCTCGATTGGCGTGGAGTGTGGCGCCAGGGGTTGCTTCCGACGGTGGGAGAGATCTACAGATCTCACTGGATAGCTACCGCCCGCCTCAAGCTGGGCAGCTCCAAGCCAGCAAGGTGTTGTCTCGCCACAGTTCACCTGCCTCACTGGTTGCGCGGGGCTTAGGGTTTTGTAGCCTGAAGAGTGGACTGAAATCCCTGCACCAAGCAACACAAGACAGAGTACAAAACAGACAATGAAAAGGAAAACGGACCGGAACCGGAAAAGGAAATCGTCTATGAAGTTGGGATGCTGGAACATTCGTACCATGAAGACAGCCATCTCACAGGACCTCCATGACATCAGTGACGCCCGAAAGACTGCAGTCATTAACAACGAGCTCAAAAGGTTTGATGTCGACATCGCCACACTCCAAGTAACACGCCTGGCCGAATCAGGGTCTTTGAGAGAAAAGGACCACACGTTCTATTGGCAAGGCAAGGGACTCGACGATACAAGAGTGCACGGCGTAGGCTTTGCAGTCAAGAACAAACTGCTGGGGATGATAGAGCCTGACGGAAACGGATCTGAAATACTCCTCTCGCTCCGTCTTCAAACGTCTGATGGCCCTGTCAACATAATCAGTTTGTATGCGCTAACAATGTACTCAACATCAGAAGCCAAAGATGAGTTTTATGGAAACCTGGAATTCACCATCAGCAAGATACCGCCACAGGAACACCTGCTTTTGTTGGGTGACTTCAACGCAAGGTTGGGAGGCGATCATGTCGCCTGGCCAGCCTGCTGGTACATCACGGAGTCGGCAAGATACATTAGTATGGACAGCGACTTCTTTAGTTGTGCTCCTACTTCGACCTCTTCATCACCAACTCGTTCTTTCAGACGAAGCCCCAACACAATACATCTTGGAGACACCCCCGATCAAAGCACTGTCATCAGCAGTCTTTGGAAAGAAG
Organism: Escarpia spicata; assembly: GCA_963995525.1. NCBI lineage: Eukaryota > Metazoa > Annelida > Polychaeta > Sabellida > Siboglinidae > Escarpia > Escarpia spicata. The sequence goes on along the minus strand of CAXEFP010000959.1, from coordinate 7,738 downwards.
AAGTCAAGGAAGACAAATGATTGGTTCGTGGTTAACTGCAGTGTCATAACTCCAGTTATCGAGGCCAAGCGCGCAGCCCTTGAATAACACAAGCGCTCACCCAGCCAAGCAACCCTCCAGGTACTCCGAACAGCCAGAAGCAAAGTCCAGCAGACTGCTAGGCGCTGTGCGAACGAATCCTGGCACCAGATATGCAAGGACATCCAAGGGTCAGCTGATACAGGCAACACTGGGGCCAAGTATGGCGGCATAATGAAAGCCGTAGGCCATACTCAGAGCAAGACAACTCCCCTGAGGTCTTCCACAGGGGAGGAGATCCATGACAGGAAAAAGCTAATGGAGAGGTGGGTAGGGTACTGAGAGAATGCTGTCACCAGCTCAGCCATGGGTGGCATATAATGTCTACCCATTCTAATGCAGCTGGACGAGGAACCAACCATCGACGAATTCAGCAAGGCTATTGACAACATCTCCAGTAGAAAAGCACCTAAAGGCGATTGAATTCCACCCGAAATCATCAAGTGCGGCAGGAGCACCCTACTCCTACACGTACATCTTTGTTAGTGCTGGAGTGAAGGGGCCATGCCGCAAGACATGAGGGACGCCAACATCGTCACGCTATACAAAAACAAAGGAGTCATGAGTTATTGTAACTATTACAGAGGCATCTCACTCCTGGGCTTAGTTGGCAAGTTGTTTGATCGTGTCATCCTGAACAGTCTACACATACTCGCTGACAGATTCTACCCAGAATTTCAGTGTGGCTTCAGAGCAAATAGATCAACTAGTGACATGATCTTTTCGCTTTGACAGTTACATGAGAAATGCAGGGAACAGCAGAAGCCGCTGTACATTGCCTTCATCGATCTTACCAAAGCCTTCGACCTTGTGAGCAGGGATGATCTGTTTAAGATCCTACCGAAGATAGGATGCCCCCCAAAACTCTGCAGCGTAATCAATTCATTCAACGATGATATGAGAGGTACAATCCTGTATGACGGTTCTACTTCTGAGACTTTTAACGTTATCAGTGGCGTCAAACAGGGATGCGTCCTCGTCCCAACCGTCTTTGGGATATTCTTTGCCCTTATGTTGAAGCACGCCTTTGGTTCTTCGACAGAAGGAGTGTACATGAACACGAGATCTGACGGAAAATTATTCAACTTGTCTCGCCTAAAGGCGAAGACCAAGATGCGCCTGGCCCACGTCAGAGACTTTCCGTTTGCGGACAATGCAGTAGTCATCACGCATACTGAGGACAAGCTACAAAACCTCATGAACCGCTTTGCAAACGCATGCATGGATTTCGGACTGACAGTCAGCTTGAGAAAGACTAACATCACGAGGCAGGATGTGATCACTCCGCCAGACATCACCATAAACAAGTATGAGCTAGAGGTTGTCCACCTTTTCACCTACCTCGGGTTCAACGTTGCTGACAACCTCTCCTTAAAAGCAGAAATCAGCAGAAGGATTGGGCGAGCGGCATCAACACTTGCCCGGCTTGCAAGGAGAGTGTGGAATAACAAAATGCTGACAAAGCATACAAAGGTGACAGTGTACAACGCTTGCCTTCTGAGTACACTTCTGTACGGTAGTGAGTCGTTGTACTCCACTCAGGAGAATCGACTGAACTCATTTCACATTCGCTGCTTACGGCGCATCCTCGGGATCTCCTGGAAGGACCGAGTCCCCAAAACAGAGGTTCTCTCACGTGCCAAGTCAATAAGCTTGGTGATCATGCTCAGCCAACTCCTTCCCCGCTGGCTCGGCCATGTTCATCGGATGGAAGATGGGAGACTTCCAAAAGACATCCTCTACGGTGAGCTGGCCACTGGTAAGAAAGCTGCATGACGTCCCCATCTGCGCTTCAAGGACGTATGCATGCGAGACTTGAAGGCACTAGACATATATGTTGACAACTGGGAAAATCTTGCTGGAGATCGATCCACATGGAGGCAGAAACTACACACGGGTCTCGAAAGAGGAGAGGATACTCTCCGCATGCTAGCAGAAGAAAAACGCAACCGCAGAAAAAAAAACACCCAGGCTGCTGAGAACAGAGCCGAGAGCACCTTCAAGTTCAATATGCAATAAAGACTGCCACTCAAGAATTGGCCTCTACAGCCACAACAAACGCTGCCAAGCCAACAACTGATCTTCGACACCAGGGCACAGATCCATAGTCTCACGAGACTGCAGGATGCCTACTACTAGATATTACCTAGTTATATAATAGTAAGAATAATACTACAACTCGTAAGCAAACCAGAGATATAAATAATTTACTTTTATATTATATAAATATGAACTTTATGGATACGTCATATATTATCAAGTAGTGTAATGTATAAGTATATTGTTAAGTTGCATGTACAGCTGTATCATTAAACCATGATAATAAACCTCGTAGAGAGTGTATCACCTATACTGAAAGGAGATCAATCAACAAAACGAAAGAGGCGTAACAGAGAAAGACATGTCTCACCACGCTCGGTCCATACAAACGTCAACTTCGATTGAGAACAAGATCTAACAACAAAAATTCGAGTGGAACTACACGGGGGATGAAGGGATCGTTCGCCGTGCCACTGCAATGTCTCGTACCTTCGCACGTTTTTAGCGTGTCAAAAATCGGGTGGTGTTCTGAGACACCCCGTAGATACAGTGATGTTATTAGGAATACGCTGAATTTTAGTACAAACGTAGTCAGATAAGTGGAGAAGATGATCACATAGAAAACAAATGTACTAGAATTATAAATATCAACTTTATGAGAAATATCGCTTAATTATTACTAACTCCTAAATATGTGAAGTGATCGCATATCCAATGGGTCATGGGTTCAGTTGGTGTATTATTATTATATAGGCAACTATGCACGTACTGCAGGAAAACGACATTGTTAGCATTTGGAACATTACAAATAATTATGTATATCCATGAATTACAACAGACTGTGACCCCCCTTCTCCGTAACAAATGGCTTTGTTTACAGACACAAGCCATCAAACGAGCTATTCACGAAGAATCGGTAACACACCGGCCTGGGCAATCGATTCATTTCTGCGCGTGTCTGCGTGATGCGTGCCTGTGCGTGCATGTACGTGCCTATGTAAGCATGTCCGTGCGTGTGTACATGTTTTGCTGTAAACAGTTTACTTAAAACTGGCACTTAAGATTAAAACGGCAGAGGGAATGTTTCGTTCTTTAAAAAAACGTGTTAATGGTGCTTTCAAATGTCTCCGTTACAGAAGTTTGTGAATTGCTGCGTTAACAGGATCGTTGAGGTTGGCCTCGATACTGAGCATTTTGAAAAGCTTCTTAAAGACATTCCAGCAGTGTTCAGATAACATATACTATGAGATCTGCGTGTGATACATCGGGGCATGGTCAGAATGAAGTCGATCGCTAGAAGCTTCGTCTGGTGGCCTGGCCTTGACGCGGATATCGAGGACTGTGTCCCAAACTGTCGGGAACGCAGCCATGTAGCGAGCACGCCGAAGGTGTAGCACCACTGGTGCCATAGTCTTGGGCTACGGGAACATGAGAACGTATCCATGTGTATTTTGCAGAAAAAGACGGACAGAACTTCCTTGTCGGGGTGGATAGTAATTCAAAGTGGCTGGAAGTGCATGGTCTCAGTGTCTCCCACTACTGCAAGCAAGACGATAGTGCAACTGAGAAGTATGTTCGCAGCATTTGGGTTACTACGCGAGACAACAGACCTCGGTTCGCTTGAGAGGAATTTGGTCGTTTCTTGGGGTTGAATGGCGTCAAGCATATACTGTGTCCAGATTACCATCCGGCGACGAACGGCCTCGCAGAGAGGAATGTCCAGACATTCAAGAAGATGCTTGCAAAATCAAACAGCCAGCTACCATTACAGCAACGTCTGTCGGACATACCGAAACACACCGTATTCACTTACGATAAAACGCCGTTAGAGTTGTTCCTGAACCGAGCGCCACGCACCAGACTTGCGATGTCGAAACTCAGTCTCGAAGCAGTAGTGCAAGATCGGCAATTAAAGCAGAAACAACAGCATGTTGGAGCTCATTCACGCCTTCGCAAGTTCGACGTCTACTAGAGAGTGAGAGTCAGAAACATGACATGAGGAATGGAGAAGTGGACACTGGAACGGTGGTCAGAGTTTTAGGGCCACTAACAATATTTGGTCAGACTGCCAGGAAACAGGGGGCTATCCGTTCATGTGGACCACATGGTCGCGAATGATGACCACCCAGCTACACCTGAAGGTTAGAGCGATGTCGCGACTGCACTTCCCATTGTCGTGACATCCGAGACAGAGCCTGTGGTGGTCGATCCAGTCGATCCGGTCGATCCAGTAGGTCATGGAGCACAAACAGAAAAAGCACCCAATGCTAAGACACCTAACGTGTTAGGGTCACCAACACCGACTGTAATTCAGTCGCCAGCTGCTATTAGGCGTTCATCACGAGCTATCAAACCTGTTGTTAAGTTGAATTTGTGATTATCCACCCAGTAGACGTTACTAGCTGTAAATGTCCGTCCGTGTTTTGTAACGTTTCTTCAATGCACACCAGAAGCATTCTGGTATATCGCCAACCCGTGTAGTTGATTACTAATCGTAATGATTTAACAAGATTTAACAAGATTGCCACCCAGAGAATTAACTCTAGGTAGCAGGTGGACAAGGAAGCCCTTTGGCTTATCGAGAGTCCGACCCTTTTATCTATGTGTATCCCGCCCGTGTGTCGATTTTATTTTTTAACATATTCACGCTACTAGCACCCACACAATCAGCAGGTAATCTGTTCCATTCTTTTAAAGTCTTTTGTGAAAATGAAAACTTTCTTATATCCAATCTACTCTGCTCCTTTGCTAATGCAAGTTCATGTCCTCTAGTCCTTTTATCTTTCTTAACTGATAAAAACATATTTCTATCAATATTTTCATAACCCTTCAATATTTTAAACAATTCTATCTGATCTCTTCTCAATCTCCTGGTCTCTAGTGTTGTTAAACCGCATTTTTAAGGCGTATTTCGTAACTAAGATCCCTCAGATTTGGTATCATTTTAGTTGCTCTCATCTGCACTCTTTCTAGCATATCTATGTCCTTCCTGCGATATGGCCTCCACGCTTGAATACAATATTCTAAATGAGGCCTAACTATTGTTTTGTACAGCGGTATTATTAGCTCTTTTTCCTTATACGTTATGTTTCGCCTAATTAATCCAAGGATTTGATTTCCCTTTGAAGCTGCAATTCCGCACTGCTCTGAAACCTTCATATCAGCACTAATGGTTAACCCTAAGTTCTTTTCTTTTACGGTAGTACTTAGTACAGTACCCCCCATTGTATATTCTACTTCTTCGTTCCCATGTCCTGTGTGGAGGCATTTACATTTCCCAAAATTGAACAGCATTTGCCACTTTTCAGACCATTTGATCAACCTGTCAAGATCATCTTGTAAATGCTGTCTATCTCCATCAATTTTAATCCTTCTAAACACCTTTGTATCATCCGCAAATTTCAACACCTTGCTTGTTATTTCATCATCCAAATCGTTGATATATATTAAGAATAATATAGGACCTAATACTGATCCCTGTGGTACCCCACTCAATACCGATTTCCAGTTTGAAGCCTCCCCATCAACTACTACACGTTGTCTTCTGTCAATCAGCCATTGTTCTATCCAGTTTATTATACCATTTCTTATCCCATGGGCCTTTAGTTTAAGCAGTAATCTTTGATGTGGTACTTTGTCGAAAGCTTTTTGAAAATCTAAGTAGACGATATCTACTGGTGATCCCTCATCTACCCACTTAGTGTTGTCTTCCAAAAAACATAACATATTTGTTAAACATGACCTCGCTTTAAAAAAACCATGTTGAGATGGGTTTATCAAGTTTTGTTTAACAAGAAAATCCACCATGTGATCTTTAATTAGTCTTTCTAATAATTTACAAATCACTGATGTTAAACTCACTGGTCTATAGTTCTCTGACTTGTTTCTCGAACCTTTTTTGAATAGCGGTATAATGTTTGCTTCTTTCCATTCTAAAGGAACCACTCCCTCATCTAATGACAAGTTAAAAACTGTTGCAAGCGGTATGCTAATTTGTTCTACAATTTCCAATAGTAGTTTGGGTGGAATACCATCCACTCCAGGTGATTTATTATCCTTCATAGCCCTTATTTTCTTAGCTACCATTTCCGGGGTTACAATTAATTGTCCTAAATAATCTGAATCTGCCCCCTTGAACTTAGCCTCTGGTATTGGCAGTGAACTAATATCTTCCCTGGTAAACACAGAACTAAAGTACTCATTCAGGTCTTCTGCCATTAAGAATCCCTCTGATATTATATTTCCAGCACTATTTTCTAGAGGACCGACCTTATCTTTAACATTCTGTTTGCTTCGAACATACGCATAAAAACTCTTGCTGTCATGTTTTATATTACTAGCTAATTGTTGTTCATAGCTTCTCTTTGAATTTATAATTTCAGCTGTAGCTTGTTTAAGTACTTGTTTATAACTGTTGTAGTCTTCATCATTTCCAGTACATCTATATGACTTCCACATAATTTGTTTATACTTAATTTTTCTAATGGCTTCTTTCGATAAGTGTTTCTTTTTGGACCGTTTTCCTTGTTTTTTGAAGGGTTCAAATTTATCGACTATGCACTTAATTTCACTCTTTAATATATTCCAGCATTCTGTTCCCGTCTTATTTATCAGTGTCTTATTCCAGTCTATCTTTGCTAAATATTTCCTCATGTCCTTATACCTTCCTTTGTGGAAATTTCTCCTATACTGCTTTTTACTATTCCTTTCTGATTTTACTTTGATGGTAAAATGTATCTGGTTGTGATCGCTACTCCCCAGTGGCTCACATATCTTTACATTGTCAACTAATTCATTCTCTGAGGACAAAACTATGTCTAACACATTCTCACCCCTGGTTGGTTCTAGCACATGTTGAGAAAGGAATGTATCTTGAACTAAAACTAAAAACTTGTGGTCCTCTCTCCCCATACTCTGTAAAGATTTCCATTGTTAAAATGGAACAATGATAATGATTGTTAAAATCCCCCATAATAATACAGTCCCGTTTGTTTACTTCCCTTATAGCGTTTTGTATTTTTTCATTCTCTTCTATGCTTATGTTTGGACTTCGATAAACTAACCCAACTGTTAACGTTGAGTTTCCTGTAACTATGTTACACCAAACAGTAATCTGTATCTTAAACATGCAAACTCCACAATACATAACACCGAAAACACGTGAGTGCGTGTGTGCGTGTGCGCGTGTGCGCGTGTGCGCGTGTGCTACGCAAGATCCATACGAATAGATTTAGTCGTGCCAATCTAATCAATGTAAAATTATAAAAAAAATAGACAATTCTGCGGGTGAACAAAAAATAAGTAGAAAGGTAAGTTCTTATATAGCGCAGCATCCATTCCTCAGGACTGCTCAAAGCGCTTTACACTTTACTCCCTGGCAGACCTGTTCAATCGAACACCATTTCGACTTCTCTGGGAAGAATTTAGTCACGTTGCAATTAATGTGGGAAGACTATTCGTACACAAATATCCACCACTGTCTATAGCCAGGTACTCATTCATACAGCTGACTGAACTGAAGCAATGTAGAGTACACGAATTTGCCCAAGGTTCGTTGCAATTCTTTTGTTGCATCCCGCATCAGCATACTGTTTCCTTGCATATGCTTGCTTTAGGCTTA
>CAXEFP010000958.1:0-25409 GCA_963995525.1 Escarpia spicata | reverse complement strand
AAGCATCAACCACTACGACTAGGTCCTGTTCTCTTTTTATTTGACTGGCTTAGTTTCCATGCAGCATTGGTGCTGTTACATCTTCACGAACTATTCGTTATAATAAAAATACGTATACTTGCCCGAGGAAGTCGAAGTCTATGGTGGAATGGCACGCTTGGATGATACCCCACATACCAAGCGAAAAGTGCACCATCTGTAAAGAAACAACGTCATTGTAAATAAAGTGATTTATACTTATTTGGTGAAGTTACGAACGGTGAATATGTTTAGATTGATGTGACTTAAACAAATAAAGAACCGTTTGTTAGATGTGCACATTAACCTCCCATTGCTTTTGTTGCAATCGACTTATCGCAAACAAATCTATAATGTGGTGAATTTTCAACTCGATCTGAACTTTAGAATTAATAGGATCGATTGTCTTTAAAATGGATTGCATATTTCTTCAATTTAAATGTTGCCCTGACTCAAATTATTAGTAATCCATTGCTAAAATGTATTCTCACCAGAACAAATTTGTTGACCTGAACGTAGAGCACCTCAACATCGCGATCGGTGACCTTTAGTGAATTCGACCCTTGTTGTATGGCCTTGAACTCTAGGTACGTACGCAGCCATTTCAATTGGTATTCCCGGTCAGGATAGCGATTGTAGTCGACATTTTCCACACCTGAATGGCAACAATGCGCAGCTCAGAAGATCAAAAACTTGACGTCACAAATGCCTACTCTCCCCAATTCGACAGTCGATAAACTGAGAATATACCTTAGTTTGTGTCGTCGAGCTTGTTTTGGCGTTGTAACTACTAAAAATGTTACGTCCGCATGGTGACCTGTTTGAAATTATACAGCTCGTACAAGTGTAACTCTGAATGGAAGGGAATACGAGAACACAAAATATGAGCTGGCATATTATAATTCTTATCGAGGAAACATGGATATTCGACGCGTCACCGCAGCGTCATGGTCAAAGACGCTCTAGAAACTGGTCACGCAGCGGGGGCGTGTTTCAATATGTCAGCCTTCGGGAACTGTGTAGTGCTGCATTCGATCTCACATATAATTGATCAACAATCAGTGAATAATCAATCACATTTGATTAAATAAATTTACCCAAGATCTACAGTCACGAGCATTATATTTTTAAAAGTCGCCTTCTCTCGGACTGTCAAACGTGCACATGCAGTAAACATATAGTGGAACCTCATTATTACGGCCACTGTTGGGATTGGACAGCTGTGACCTGATTAGCGATGTGACCGTATTAGCGGAACTAATATTCTACACTTTACTGTGTGGAAATAATTTGGGACTGTTCTAGGATGACCTTAATTTCGAGGTGGCTGTATTACCGAGGTGACCATAAAGCTAGGTTCCATTGAACTGCCAAAGAAATTAAGATATCGATTAGTTACCTGCATATCCTGCAAAGAATCCGGCAATCGAAAACGCTTCATAGTTGAAATTTGCGTATTCAAAGTCTATAAAGGATAAAACTCCTGAAACAGTAAACCAAATAGTCCACATTACATGAAACCTTGCAATTCAAATTCTTCTTCTTCGTCCATCCGCTCTTCCAAACACAAGACAGCAACACATCGCAACCAGACTCTTCGACCACTATTCAATTAAAACACTTTCTTCATCTGGCTTACCACATTTCGAATCCGGGTCTTTCGTGTACACATATACAGTGTCTGAATAGTTTAATATGTGATATCTGCGATCTGTTTAATATAAAAATGCTTACTTTTGCCTAAATGATCAAAAATAATTTACTTTAGTCATTAAGTCTGCCGATTCAACAGAACCATTTGCTGGTCTGAATAATAGCATACAAACCACTGAAACTGTCGGCCATGTGGTTTTTGAGAGAGCAAGAAACGTCGAAAACATCAACACAGAAACATGTCCATAAGCATGTTGCTCATTTATGTGAATATTCCCATTTTGAGATTACTTGAATAGCTAATTGGGCAATCAATTAAGTTAGTCATGTCTTAATAGAAGCACATAATACAAATAACGTTTCACAAACACAGCAGACATATTGTATGTATGTTTGCCTTTTCATAAAAATTTATTAGAAATGAGATGACCGAAAAAATCACATTGAGGAGATGAAATACACACACACGCACGCACACGCACGCACACGCACTCACACACACACACACGCACACACTCACACACACAGACACACACACATACACACACACGCACACACACACACACACACACACACACACACACACACACACACACACACACACACACACACACACAGACACACACACACACACGCACGCACACGCACTCACACACACAGACACACATACACACACACGCACACATACACAGACACACACACACACAAACACACACATAAAATAACTACACAAAATACATAAGATGGTATACCTACTTCATAAGAATAATAGTTAATGACACCATTTTGATTTCCAAAAATAATTATCATGAATATATCCTAAACAAATGTTTTACACAACTTACAAACTTACTGTAACTGACAAAGATGTGCACTTTTATAAATTTTCCACCCACCTTTCTTCTCGTCATACACAATGTTAGCCGGCAGCAGATCGTTGTGACAAAAGACAACTGGCGACCCGAGGGCTTCCAGTTCTCGCTGCAACTCTTCCAATTCATGTCTCAGATGCAGCTTGCTAATGATGTCACTCTTGTACCTGTCATGGCAGACAACGATGTAGGGATGGGGTTCCTTGCTATCTGAAATCTTTCCGCCAATATTGACAAGACTGTGTTGGCACAACTAACTTAATTAACAATTACAAATGGATACAAAATGTATCTTGCTTTGTCTATTTGAAGAGGAACAGCAATTTATTTTAAGAAAAAAAGCTGCAACAAATTTGTAGTGCCTTCAGTTTCATTTAAGTGGAGTATAAGGCAGCATTCTGTACAGAATTAATAAACTGGGGCTTTTTTGTTTTCAACCCTCGTCAGATCGTAGTCTAGGGTAGGGCGGCCGAAACAAATTCATATTGGGTGGACTCATGTCGGATCTTCACATCGGAAGTTTGAGGAGAGGATGCTGTTGACGATCTTCTGCCGGAGCTTCACCACCTTCCGCTCGCGCCGTCGCGTTGTCGGATCGAAAAACGGGGGAGTGTATGCGTCGAATCACGTGCCCCATGCCCCTAGGTCAGCCATGCGCAGTTTAATAAGTTCGACCACTGGTTTTCACCGACATGTGCTGGAGCGCAGCCGAAAGACTCACCTTTTGTTCGTTTCCGCATCATTAAATTCATCAGGAATTTTATCCAGCTTCTTCCAACACCGATCGAACATCGCCGATTTCCGGCTAATATCCAATCCCGAGGTGTGGTTCTGTTTCATGATTTCGTCAGGATTTGTCGAGTGAAACTTCGCCATCTGCTGAGCCACAAGTCTGCAGATAGACACAGCAATATATAAATGTTACTCAACATAGCTGTTAAACATACATTAGTTAAGATACATTTATTTTATTAAAAAATTAGCATTAGTAATCAGAACTCAGTGCACATAACCGTCCAAAACGAAGAGTGACGGCCACACCATGCTTATCTTAGGGGCAGTCTTTATTTAATCTTGAAGACTGTGTCGAAGACTTTGACCATCTATTGCTGGCGACAAATTATCTTGTCCATGTATGCAGAACTTTGCAGACTTATATTTTATCTGTAAACAATAAATTAATATAACCATGCAACGAATGTAGTAATAATAATAATAATTATATATATATATATATATATATATTATCTACAAATGTTTCGCGAAACGTGTTTGAAAAAGTTGAAAGGAAACCACTGGTATGTCATTAGGCATATTAATGCTTCACTGTCTTTGACTGACCGATTAATGACCGGGTCTCGGACAGTGTCCACGTCCAAACACGCGCCTGGGAAGAAGCCGTAAGCGATGCCGTTGGCGAATCGGGCATACAGAGGTCTTGCACAACCAACGGCATGCAAAACCTGAATCTTACGTATCTCGGCTTCGCGGTCGATCATCAGCTCTGTGTTTTCTCCGTTGATCCTGATCAGAACCATCTCTTCCTGGGCAGGATCATCCTTGTGCCAGCATCCCATCAGTGTGTTGGTGATACCGCCAGTGAACCTCTGTCCACAAGGCAAAATCAACATAAGTCAACATCAATTTTAGTCAACAGCAATATGGTTTTGGGATGTGATAACAGTTACAAGATAACACTATCTTGTCATTACTGATGGCGTAGTGATACGTTGTGGCCAACAGTACATTATACTGTATTACTAATAATAAGTTTAAGTAGAATTCAGTGATGTTGTAAAATAAAGCAGTGATTTATTTTGTAATGTTCTATGTGAGTGATTCCTTTAATTTACGACTTAGTTAATGACAATTGAAACGTCCAATAAGTAGTTACGGTATCATGATTAACGACGTAAGAAAGAACAGCATGATAAATGCAGCGTAACATATTAAATCAGGCCACCGACCTTCAATTTGATGTCTTCTGTCGACCACTTCGGTTTGATCAGCTGGGTGAGTTTGATAGATCCCGACTCTACATCGGCGACCTCGATACGGAAGTCGAACGTTGCTAACCCCTCCCAGCCGCTGTCTTCCATTTCTAAACGTTGGTGTCAGGCGCTGCAAAGTTGCGTTTGTAATAATAACTCCACATTTAAGGGGAACCAGTCAGTTCGTCTACCCGGGATTAGCGGGCGTAGTATTTTTTATCAGGGAATCTGCTGTGTTAAACGTGGGAAAATGGGACATCATTGTACATCAAAGGGTATTGCAGTTAACTCAGTCCAACTCGGCCGTAATACTCAATGAAGCTTGTTTTGAAACTGGATGTTTTGTTTACTATTTGAACAGGCCTCGGCATCATACCTTCAAATTGCGAACGTTGTTACGGGCTTATTAAACACAATTTGGCGGACATTATACCTTCAACATAGCTAGTACAGTCTTAAGAACATTATCTTAAGTATTTCTTGAAACATTTGGAAGAGACGGTTGTCGTGTACTGGCCGTGGGCTGTGCGTACAGCGACATTATAGAATGAAGATTCTCGTAGAGAAAGTACGAACACGTTTATTGTGACACATTGAGATGTAAAAGGAAAAGAGGAAACGGGGCATGGTAAACGGTTCCGCGATCAAGGATCTAACATTCCTCCCCCTTTAAGAAGAACATAATTAGTATAATTATTAAAATGTAAACTTTTAACGCAAACAAGAGTCCCTTATACGTATCAATGTCATATCTAAGATAGCTAGTATGTCATAGTTTATAGTACTAATCTAGTGCTCTCGCGACTAGCCACATCTACCGAAACCTAGTCTATTCTGGCTATCTTGATCTATGCATTGTCCGTTATGACAAGTTCACAAGTTTACAAGTTCAATCTGTCCGGTGGCTTCACCACTCTGTGTGATCTTCTCAGCGGTACTACCACGTCTGGTACTACACAGGACTGCGACCGTTAAACTGTTGGTCTTGAGATCACCTCTCCTGTGGCGGTACCCGTAGTCACGTCCGAATTGCCAGATGATAGTGGTGTCGATGTTGTTCGCTCGAACCAAGGTAGTACTTCACGTTCTGCAAGCCTCGGTGGAAGTTGAGGTTCTTCAACCCTCAATGGTACCAGACGCTCTTCCGTCGCCTCGATCGGCCTTCTCTCGCGCAAATGATCCTGGTGACGCTTCCACACTCTGTCATCCTGCAGACGTACCTCGAAGGTCAGCGGACCCAGCCGGTTCTCTATCACCGCAGCGACCCATTTCGGTTGTCCCTGAAAGTTCAACGCCCAGACACCGTCTCCTGTCATGAAACTTCGCTCCACTGCTCTCTGGTCGTGGCGTTCTTTGTCTTCTTCCTGTTTGCGCAAGACTCGGTTCTGAATGGATGGTCGTAGAAGATCCAGTCGTGCGCTCGGTGGTGTCTTCAACACAAACTCTGTTGGAGCTCTGCCGGTTGTAGCTTGTGGAGTTACCCTGTAGCGTGCTAGGAAGGTGTAGAGACGATCTTCTAGGTTGCCATTTGTCTTCTTCAACCCTGCTTTTACAGTCTGAACGGCGCGTTCAGCTAAGCCATTACTGGATGGGTGATAAGGTGAAGACTTGATGTGTTTGATTCCGTTAGCTCGACAAAACTGTTCAAACTCCTCACTGGTGAAACAGCTTCCGTTATCTGATACCACTGTGCTTGGTAGACCCAAAATCGCAAACGTCTGTCTTAGCTTCGTGAGAGTTGCACTGGTTGTCGCAGCTGATACAACGTGTGCATCGATGTACTTACTGTGAGCATCGACTATGATGAGTATCATACGTCCCTCGAACGGTCCCGCATAATCAATGTGTATTCGATGCCACGTTCGTCCCGGCCATTCCCATGGATGCAGTGGTGCCACTGGTGGTTGTTTGCTGTGTATTTGGCATGTCGTGCAGTCCTTAACACACATCTCGATTTCAGCGTCCAAACCTGGCCACCAGAGGTAGCTTCGGGCTAACGCCTTCATCTTCACTATGCCCGGATGCGTCTCGTGTAGTTCTTTCAACAACGTGTCACGACCCTTTGGTGGTACGATGACTCTTGCTCCCCACATCAGCACCCCGTGTTGGACACTCAGTTCGTCTTTCCTTCGAGAGTAACTCTCCCACTCGCGTGGTACATCGTTAGGCCATCCTCCTTCCACGAACCGTAGAACTTGTGACAGCATCGGATCGTTTGCTGTCCATTTAGCGATGTGTTCTGCCGTGATGGGTGTATCGTCCATGGTTGCAAGTGCTAGAACCACTTCCTCCGGGACTGGTACTCGTTCAGGAGTGTCTGGTAGCGGCAAGCGACTCAATCCGTCTGCATGACAGATACTCGTACCCGGTCTGTACTCCAGATGGTACTGATAGTTGCTTAGTGTTAGTGCCCATCTCTGAATGCGTGCACTAGCCATTGCGGAGATGGCACGATCTTCCTTCAACAGCCCGACCAACGGCTTGTGGTCGGTCTGCAACGTGAAGTCCCTCCCGTAAAGGTACTTATGGAACTTGGATATCCCGAAGACCAACGACAACGCTTCCTTTTCCAGCTGTGCGTACTTCTTTTCCGCTGTGGAGAGAGAGCGTGATGCGTATGCGATAGGCTTGTCGCTGCCATCGGGCAATCTGTGTGACAGTACGCTTCCAATCCCGTAAGGAGATGCGTCACTGCTCAAGATGATCGGGAGTTCAGGGTTGTAGTGTACAAGCACATCTGAAGAAACAAGCAGTGCCTTAGACTCATCGAAAGCCTTTTGTTGCGCCGGACCCCACTTCCACTTTGTGTGTTGGCGTGTCATTTCATGCAGCGGAGCAAGCAGCGTACTGAGATTGCGCAAGAAGTTGTGATAGTAGTGAATGAGTCCTAGATAACTCCTCAACTCCTGTACATTCTGTGGTGCAGGCGCGTTCTGTACTGCTCGCACTTTGTGTTCCGTAGGATGAATACCTTCAGCATCAATCGCATGACCTAGATAGGTGCACGATTTCTGACGAAACGCACATTTCTCCTTCTTCAGGCGTAACCCTGCGTCTTGTAGTCGCGTTAGCACAGTAGCCAGATTACGATCATGCTCTTCTGGCGTTCTTCCTGTGACCAGGATGTCGTCGAGGTAGACTACAGTCATGGGTATGTTCTGTAGTAACTGCTCCATGATTCTCTGGAAGATACCTGGAGAAGAACTCACACCGAAAGGCAGACGTTCGAATGCGAACAGCCCTTTCGACGTGTTGATTGTAGTCAACGGACGTGATTCTTCATCCAGTACGACCTGTTGATACGCATGGCTCATGTCCAGCGTTGTGTACAGTGTACCACCTGCTAATTTTGTAAACAGATCAGATACGTTCGGGATCGGGTACTTGTCTACCTTGACGGCTCTGTTGATGGTTACCTTATAGTCGCCACAGATTCTGACTGCACCGGTAGACTTTAAGACCGGTACAATGGGCGCGGCCCACTCAGAATACTCCACAGGACGGATGATTCCGGCCTTCTGCATACGATCTAACTCGTCCTCTACTTTGGCTCGTAAAGCAAGAGGTACAGGTCGAGGTTTACAATACCTCGGTTTAACCGTGTCATCAACGTAGAACTTCGCAGTCAGCCCCTTTAGAGTGCCTAGTCCCTCACTGAACATTGATTCGTAAGGCTTTAGGAAGTCCTCTCTGTCTACCTGGTTCACGGTAGCCCAGTTCACTTTCAACACTGTTAGCCAGTCCCTTCCCAGCAGGTTAGGTCCCGACCCAGGCACTACGATTGCCTACAGCCTATGCTGTTGATTGTTGTGACAAACGTTCACCTGTGCTCGCCCTAAAGGCTCAATTGTGATACCTGCGTACGTTCGCAACCTCGGAACGTTACGCGTGTCGAGAGTGAGCACAGATGTCTTGCAGATTTTAGCCCACTCATCCCCCGATATAAGCGAAACTGCTGCTCCGGTATCTATCTCCATAGCCACTTCACTTCCCTCTATCTGGACATTGCAAATGTACGGTGGTATGGTGTGGGTGGCACTTGTGTGATACAGGCCAAGTGTGTATGTGTCTTCACATAACTTGTCATTGCGTTGCGAGTGTGTGTCATTTTCTACTAAGTGTGTCTGTTGAGTGTTTGCATTGCACACATTAGCAAAGTGATTTAGCTTTTGACACTTGTAGCATCTCCTGCCCCAAGCTTTGCACATTCGCCGATCGTCGTGTGGCGGTCCACCACAGCCTGAGCATGCTGGTGCTGCCCCCTTGTGACGTCTGTACCGCTGCTGACTACTCACGACTGGTCGATCGTCTCGACGTGGCGTCCCTTGGCGATCAGGCGGAAAACGCTTTCTTGGTGGATTGCTATCTCTGTGTGTCGCCACCTGGCGACCAAAGCTGAAACCTCCACGTGAAGAGTTGCGCCGCCCCTCGTCATTCGATACGGCGTGGACAGGCCTCGGTACGGTCGAAAAAGAGTTTCTCATGATTTTCGACTGCTGTAGCGTAGCTTCCAGTGTGCGCCCGAACGTCAGTAACTTCTCTAGCGTGATTGTAGGTTCACTTAACCCCTTGTCACGCACTTTTGACATGGCACATTTTTGGATGATTTGCGACTTCACTTCTCTGTCTTTCTCATGGAACTTACAGTTTTTGGCTAGTTGCTGCAATCGTGCATTGAATTGGTCCAGCGTCTCTGACGACGTCTGTTCAGCCTGTCGGAACTTGAATATTTCATATTCTTCATTGCACTGCGGCCTGAAGTAAGCAGTGAGCTTCCGCTTGGTTTCTGCGAAATCATCATTTTCTGTCACCCCCACTGCTTCACTCAATTCAAACACTGCCTCACCAGCATAATGAAGCAACATCGCTCTCATTCTTGTATCGTTCTGAATGTCTTTAGCCACCACAAAGTTCTCAAAGCGCCTCACCCAACGTTCCCAACGATGGCCTGCGCTGTCAGTCGGCTCCAGCGAAAAATGTGCGACGTCAGCGACAGTTTCCATTTTCACACAGAAATTAGACGTAGTCTAGTTCAAAGTAACTCGTAGAGTTGTCAGTTTACCTCGTCGCCAATTAATGTCGTGTACTGGCCGTGGGCTGTGCGTACAGCGACATTATAGAATGAAGATTCTCGTAGAGAAAGTACGAACACGTTTATTGTGACACATTGAGATGTAAAAGGAAAAGAGGAAACGGGGCATGGTAAACGGTTCCGCGATCAAGGATCTAACAACGGTCTCCCTTTAATGGTCAC
The DNA here is from genome assembly GCA_963995525.1 of Escarpia spicata. Lineage (NCBI taxonomy): Eukaryota > Metazoa > Annelida > Polychaeta > Sabellida > Siboglinidae > Escarpia > Escarpia spicata. Next base: position 15,621 of record CAXEFP010000958.1, on the reverse strand, counting down.
GGTTGCAACATCTGCGCCGACCAACCTTTCTCTGCCTGGTCCGGTCGAAGTGGTTTGCAACATTATTTATAGTATACAGGTATATCAAAGTAAATGCCACTGTGAAGAATTGTGTACTGGGATTTTGTAAAACACTGTGCATAATCCATACGCACTGCATTTGTACAGAGCTTTACCAATTGGGTTCCATCGTTGACGTGTCATAGTTTTCTCACATCCATTCACACACTCAAATAATTAATAGTCAGGTTCATAATGTTAACATTTGTATTTTCGTTCATTTTTTGGAGATTTGCAAACCTATAATTTTTGGAAACGTTATAATATAGTGAATCTGAAAACCAGTGTTTACATTTTTAAAGGTATATATAGCGGCCATCTTAGATTTGTTAAATGGTAGACACTGAAAAGCTGTATTTCTCAAAATCTCAGCTGCTAATCCACTTAACGTTTTGATTTTGGTGGCTAAACCTACTTATTGAGGGGCAAGGCATCCAATAAGATCAAGTACAATCACCTAAGCATAATGACATTTCTAGTTTATGACAGTAATAAATGTTACGACTGAATAATATACATGTAGCATAGCGTATAAACACATGTATTTCTTTTTACATTTTTGCTTTGCAAGACTATATATTTGGAAACGTTATGATATAATGAATCTGAAAACCAATGTTTATTGAATGTCGGCAATCTTGGATTTGTTTTAATGTTGGACACTGAAAACCTATATTTTTCAATATCTCAGCTGCTAAACCTACAGATTGAAGTCAGGGGCAAGGAATTCAGTGGGACGAATTTATAATGAGACCCATTTGGTTCTCTCGATTGATAATCCGAAACTCTGACCACTGCCTACTTAGACGTGAGCAAACACACCAAGGCTGAATCTGTGATATATGTCAACACCCATCTACTACAAGCCTTAGCCGACGATGATGTCGTGAATAAGTTCCAGAAGTGGGAATCACAATCGAGTGGACACGATTCTGTTCTTTGTAGCAGCATCCCTTAAGGCAGACCTAAACCCCCATCTTGAAGTAGGAGAAGAATTTAGCAAGCTGTTGCTATGGACCAAATAAAGTACAAGAGACTCTGGCCACGTTACATAGCTGACATGCTCGCACACAAGACTGACCTCCCAGAGACGTGGAAGGAACTTGAATTAGGCAACATATCAGCCACGAAGACTGCCGTCCCATTTGTCTCCATTGGGGCAGACCATGCCTGTGAACAAGCTCATGACGGTTCATTCTGGACTCATCGGAATCTCCAACAAAGCCAATGCAGACAACGCTTCTTCCTAGCTTCTCTCAAACTGTCTTGCATTGCAAGCGAGTTCAAGGGTGAGTTCAATGTCAAAGACAAAAAGGCTAGTCATCATATATCCTATTAAATAGCTGGCAAAAACATAAACTCACAATGATAACTCTCAGACGGCTACATGCGAGATGCATGTTAATGTACCAGATGATGGAGCCTTGGACTTGGCATCTGCTGAAGTCGATGGTCCCCATCTAAGTAGGAAGATTGCGGTCGTGGATGGTATGGTGGTTGTCCAGAAACTGACGAAGAAGAAAGCAACCATGGCGACAGTGAAGGATCTCACTGAATGTTTCATTAACAGAGTGATGGACCTCACAAGAGGCTATGATGAAATCATTCTAGTCTTTGAAACCTACTAGGTGGATTCACTGAAGAGCACAAGCAGGGACATGAGACATGGAGGGAATGACCCAATCCAGTACCAAGCTCGAGACGATACCAGCATAAAACACATCACCACGAGCCGTTTCCAATCCCATGACCATAGGAAAGGTGATCTCGCAGTATACCTGGTATGAGAAAACTCTACACTACGACCGAGATTCTCCCCAAGCTGAATATCATTTCAGCAACTGGGCGAACAAGGAGCAACAGGGACATTCACTTTGAAGACAACAACAATGTGGAAACAGACACCTTAATTACTTGTCAGGCTGCCTTGGGAACACAAAGCAGCCCAAGGGAAGATGTTGAGATGACGTTCTTCTCACCAGACACTTATGTCCTTGTGCTAATCATAGCTAATTATGATCTGCTGCCGATGAAGACTTCGGTCTTGATGGCGTGCTGCCGATTGAGCCATTCTGGACAGCTCTCGGTGCAGAAAGGGCCAAGGCATTACCGGCATTCCATGCCTTCTCTGGCACCGACAATACATGGAAGTTTGCAAGAATAGGCAATGCTATAGGGTTCAAGATCCTTCTTGAGGCCGGCGCTGACGTGATCAATGCCCGTGTTACGTTATCAGCAGCCATTGAACTGGCAGAAGACTTCGGGTTGGCTAAATTCTTATGCGCTGCATATTATCCCAAGGGCACATAGATCAAGCACATTCCAGAACTGCGATGGTACCTCTTCTGTAAACACATGGCTACCACCCGCAACTGGGGCATTCAACAAGCACATACTGAGAGTACACTTGAGGCTAGAGTGTGGGGCCAGGCCAGCACTGCTCAGCAGGTGTGTTTGGATCAACTGTGACTACCACAAGACTGCTGATGGACAGTTGACGCCAACCACAACTGACTTCCTTCTAGCACCCAAGGCCATCATTGAGATGGTACGTTGCCAATGTAAAGGAGACTGTTCATCACAGAGGTGTTCCTGCAAATGCAAGGACTTGCAATGCACAGACCTCTGTTTGTGTAGCACACAGTGTGAGAATGACAATGAATCACACTTTGAAAATCGTATATCCGATGACGATAGTGACTAATTTGTAATATACCTGGTCACAACAATATTGTAACAAACCGGACATGTGTGAAATACACGCAACTGTAGTGATGCTGGTATGATGGTTATAAGATGAAAATACAGGCACATACTTGTTTCAAATGTACACCTGTGTTTATTCGCTATGGTACATGTACATTATTCAGTCATAACATTTATAACTGTTATAAACTAGTAATTTCATTATACTTAGGTGATTATAATCGATCCTATTGGATTCCGTGCTCCTCGATGTGTAGGTTTGGCCACCAAAATCAAAAGCCTGGATAGATTAACTGCTGAGATATTAAGAAATACAGGTTTTCATTGTTCACCATTTAAGAAATCATCAAAAGATGGCCGCCATATATACCTTTAAAAATGTAAACATTGGTTTACAGATTCATCATAACGTTTCCAAAATGTGTAGGTTTGCAAATCTCCAAAAAATTAACGAAAATACATAACAAACCTAATTAGAAGTCAAGTTACAGAAAACGTTGATCGTACATGTTTACGAATATTCGGTCACAGCCTGTGATGCAATATGGTAGGCTTAATCCTAGTGATGTATTTTCCTAATTGTTATTGCCTTCGATAATTCACTGTGTCATCAACAGTAAATATATGGAGAGTTAGATGTAGGTAGGCCTACTATTTACTATTACAATGCATCAACGTATTCTCTTACAACCCTGTTATGTTGTTGCTCCAATGACACACAAGGCTTTTGTGTTCATATTCTATGTGTGGATTGTGCACAATGACCTTGATAGGTAGGTTCACGGGATTGTTGCTTTACATTAATTGACTGTACGCGAACGGCGTGTCGCTTGCCTACGACAAACATAACTACTGTGACGCCTGCTTACGAGGTCAACCTCGTACCGTTCACACGCTGGTGCCTGGCACACTAAGGGATCATCGACAAATTACGTATGCATAATTTTAATATTAGGCTTAGTCGTAGTGATATATTTTCCCAATTGTTGTTGCCTTCGATAATTCACTGTGCCATCAACAGTATATATAATTTATGGAGAGTTTAATGTAGGTAGGCCTACTATATTTACTATTGCGTGCATCGATGTATATGGACAACCCTGTTATGGCACCAAAGACACGAGGCTTTTGTGTTCACATTATATATGTGGATTGTGAACAATAGCTTTGATAGGTAGGTTCACGGTGTTATCGCTTTACATCCATTGACTGTACGCGAACGGGACGTCGCTTGCCTACGAAAAACTTAACTACGGTGAAGCCTGCTTACCAGGTCAATGCACTCGGTGGTGCCTGGCGCACTTGATTCCAACTCCTCCATGCCGTGCATGTTTATCTTGTGTACGTTACGCCCTGTCCCCATGAAAGAACAGCGTATACGATCTTTGCCCCCCCCCCCCCACCCTCCCATAGCAGTGACATACACACATGATACCTAATCACCGGAGTAGGCACAAGCGACGATGCTGGCTGGTTTGTTCACGGTTGTCCGTAATAACTTCATGGGTTTGTGAACATCTGCTCCCCAGTTGAAAGTATGTCGATTGTCCGAAGTATTGCTACCAGATCACCACACATATACACATGAATGTTCAGTACACCAACTAACTATACTTAGTCAACTCACGTGATTGTTGACCCGGGGTTGACAACCGAGGATAGAGGCGGCGCCGTCTGCCGACTGGGCTGGCGTGTTGATGATTTATTTTACACGTGCAATATGACTACGGTGTGGCGGGCATGGAGTGCTAACCACTAACTCAAGTGTTTGTTGACCCGGGGTTGAAGACAGAGGATAGAGGCGGCGCCATATGCAATATGCAATATGACTACGGTGTGGCGGGCATGGAGTGCTAGCCACTAACTCAAGTGTTTGTTGACCCGGGGTTGAAGACAGAGGATAGAGGCGGCGCCATATGCAATATGCAATATGACTACGGTGTGGCGGGCATGGAGTGCTAACCACTAACTCAAGTGTTTGTTGACCCGGGGTTGAAGACAGAGGATAGAGGCGGCGCCATATGCAATATGCAATATGACTACGGTGTGGCGGGCATGGAGTGCTAGCCACTAACTCAAGTGTTTGTTGACCCGGGGTTGAAGACAGAGGATAGAGGCGGCGCCATATGCAATATGCAATATGACTACGGTGTGGCGGGCATGGAGTGCTAACCACTAACTCAAGTGTTTGTTGACCCGGGGTTGAAGACAGAGGATAGAGGCGGCGCCATATGCAATATGCAATATGACTACGGTGTGGCGGGCATGGAGTGCTAACCACTAACTCAAGTGTTTGTTGACCCGGGGTTGAAGACAGAGGATAGAGGCGGCGCCATATGCAATATGCAATATGACTACGGTGTGGCGGGCATGGAGTGCTAGCCACTAACTCAAGTGTTTGTTGACCCGGGGTTGAAGACAGAGGATAGAGGCGGCGCCATATGCAATATGCAATATGACTACGGTGTGGCAGGCATGGAGTGCTAGCCACTAACTCAAGTGTTTGGTGGAAATAGTTAGGCCATATATTTAGTGGCATAACACACAGCGTTGTTGTATATAATGTGATCTCCTAAGTTGCATTTGTTGTCTACCGGATGTATCATAATACGGTGTATATTATATGTATCATAATACGGTGTATATCATATGTATCATAATACGGTGTATATTATATGTATCATAATACGGTGTATATTATATGTATCATAATACGGTGTATATTATATGTACGACGCAATAAATTATGTTTCAACATAACACGTGATACTTAAGAGTAGATCTCTCGGAAATGGTCGAGAATAATAGAAAGCAAATGGAGCCAAAGTACAGTGTGTATCCACTGGTGACATGAGAACAGTTATTATGACTACTTTACACTCACCCTCGGAGCAACAAACCAAAGGCAGCAGCAATTGTCACTATCACAGTATTTTTTTAATAATCTGTACAAACTCGTTCCCACAATGACGCCCTCTGGAGGAGAATGGTTCACCATTCAATTTTGTTAGGTACGAGAAACACCCCAAGGAGACATAGTATATCCAAACACGTAAGAATAAACAACCCTAAATGACTACTACTATTATGTTCTTAAATACATGGAAAGAGACCAGTGAACCTCGGCACCAAGGAGGAGATGCACGTGCAATAATAACTAGTGCCTTCGTCTGTGGACACATATTTCATTTTACGACAATTTAATATGTAACCAATTTATTGTTTTATAAACTCCAATTATCCGGCTTTCACAAAGCGGTTCTGGCCTGGCGCTGGCCACCAGTCTCGAGTTCGGCTTACGTTGATGTACTGAGCATTTACTTTGATGTGTGGGGAGATCTAACTAAGCAGCGGACAATTTAAAGGTTTTCACATGGGGGCGTTGGTTAGCGAAACCACTACATTGTGATGAATAACCGCGTGTAGACAGCTTCCTTGTGAGTTTATATTAATACGAAGGCATCGTAGCAATACCTACTAACACTAACAGTAACACTTCATTACAAATCCTGCGCAATCACTAATTGCTACATATATGCACTTAGGTTACAAATAATAAACATGTCCTGTCTTGCAATAAAGTTTGAAAATAAACTTTGTCAATGGAGTAAAACGCCTCAGTGAGGGTCTCCTAGCAGTGTTTATATGCTCAGGAAAAAGTCGTACTTTGTTTAATTTTATTTCTGTCTAATAAAAAAGTTCCAGTTTCACTGTCAAGGTCGATTATCCAGTTTCCGCGATGTGGCGCCACCGTTTGTCGTATACAACATCGCCTGGACCAAGAGGCATATTCGCAGTTTCGCTAAAATTAATTATTGATTACTATGTATCAATGAAATTTACTCTCTTGCTGTCTTTTCAATTAAAATAGTCAACGTTTTCACCACGAAGGCCACGCAGGAGACGAGCTCTATCAGCATTTGTGTCATGAACTCGCCAAACACTAATAGACCTAATAATAACTAAAAGAGCTAATAATACCGCTGTATAAAACAATAGTTAGGCCTCATTTAGAATATTGTATTCAAGCGTGGAGGCCATATCGCAGGAAGGACATAGATATGCTAGAAAGAGTGCAGAGGAGAGCAACTAAAATGATACCAAATCTGAGGGATCTTAGTTATGAAATACGCCTAAAAAATGCGGTTTAACAACACTAGAGACCAGGAGATTGAGAGGAGATCAGATAGAAGTGTTTAAAATAGTGAAGGGTTATGAAAATATTGATAGAAATATGTTTTTCTCAGTTAAGAAAGATAGAAGGACTAGAGGACATGATCTTGCATTAGCAAAGGAGCAGAGTAGATTGGATATAAGAAAGTTTTCATTTTCACAAAGGACTGTAAATGAATGGAACAGATTACCTGCTGATTGTGTGGGTGCTAGTAGCGTGAATATGTTTTAAAATAAAATCGACACATACCTCAGACGGGCGGGATACACATAGATAAAAAGGTCGGACTCTCGATAAGCCAAGGGCTTCCTTGTCCACCTGCTACCTAGAGTTAAATCTCTGGGTGGCAATCTTGTTAAATCTTGTTAAACACACGTCTGTCATGTATCAGGATCGTTATAACTGGTACGTTATACAGCTACTTACAACAATGAGCTCTTACACCGTTGATGGTAATAAAGTTGTTGTTGTCTTCCGGTCAAATTCGAGTCCAATTTATCGATTATGCACTTAATTTCACTCTTTAATATATTCCAGCATTCTGTTGCCGTCTTATTTTTCAGTGTCTTATTCCAATATATTTTTCCTAAATATTTCCTCATGTCCTTATACCTTCCTTTGTGGAAATTTCTCCTATACTGCTTTTTGCTATTCCTTTCTGATTTTACTTTGATGGTAAAATGTATCTGGTTGTGATCGCTACTCCCCAGTGGCTCACATATCTTGACATTGTCAACTAATTCATTCTGTGAGGACAAAACTATGTCTAACACATTCTCACCCCTGGTTGGTTCTAGCACATGTTGAGAAAGGAATGTATCTTGAACTAAAACTAAAAACTTGTGGTCCTCTCTCCCCATACTCTGTAGAGATTTCCATTGTATATGCCCGTGGTTAAAATCCCCCATAATAACACAGTCCCGTTTGCTTACTTCCCTTATAGCGTTTTGTATTTTTTCATTCTCTTCTATGCTTATGTTTGGACTTCGATAAACTAACCCAACTGTTAACGTTGAGTTTCCTGTAACTATGTTACACCAAACAGCTTCTTCGCAATCTGCTTCTCTTTCTAATTTTATTTCATAAGCCTGAATAGATTCTTTAATATATAAAATAACTCCACCTCCCTTTCTTCCTATTCTATCTTTTCTAAACATTACATATCCTGTCAGTCCCAATTCAGCATCTGATATATCGGTGGTGGTCCAGGATTCGGTTATACCTATTATATGAGGGTCAATATCTTCTACCATAATGTTTAGTTCATTTCTTTTGTTTACTATACTCCTTGCATTTAAACAAACACATTTATATCCAGCTTCAGAAGAGTTTTCCAGACTGTTATTTGTTGATTTATTTGTGCTGTCTTTATCTATGCCTCCATTTTCAGGCTTTTCTGTGAGTCCCCCCTGCGAATCTAGTTTAAATAGATGCAACCTGTCCCACTGTCAACAGATTGCAGCAGATTCTCTGAGAAAACTGCTGCCCCCTTTCCACTAAGATGGAGGCCATCTCTCATGTACATATCTTCCCTCCCAACAAAGTATCCCCATAAATCTGTGAATCCCACCCCCTCTTCTTCACACATCTGCTCAGCTAGTGCATTGATCGCCATCCTCTTGCAGTTTCTATACGTTGCCCCCCTTCCTCCCATTACTGACAAAATTCCTGACAAAATAACCTGTTCGACTCTCGTCTTCTTTAGCTTCCTCACTAACTGTCTATACTTCTGTACTATCGCAGTTGTTCCCTCCCTGTCTGCATTATTTGTTCCTACATGTACCAGTATAGACCCCCCTTGCCATGTCCCAATACCTTCTCTACCCTGTCAGTTACATGTTCAATCCTAGCCCCCGGTAAACAAACAACGATGTCCTTCCCCTCGCTCAGTGTCTTGTCCGTCTTTCTCATAATGGAGTCACCCATAAACACCCTCTCTTTCCTCATTACCCCCTCAATCACTGCCTTAGAATAGCTCCTTCTTCGGTTTGCATCTGTCTGGTTGTTGTCTTTTCCCCCTGCCGTCTTCTCTCCTGTCACATTCTCTTCCGATCCATTCTTTCCTGTCGCTTTTTCTCTTGTCACCTTTCCTCCTGTCAGCGTCCCTTTTATCGACTTCTCTTCTATCACATTTGCTCTCACTTCCCTTCGTCCCTTCTTCTTTCGTCCCGTCTCATTTTCCTCTCTCCTCTCCCGTTCCATCTTCCCTCCCTCCTTCTCTACAGTCACTTTCTTCCCTGTCACCTTCACGCTTGTCACGTTTTCTGTTGTCGATTTTCCAATTTCTTCCCCTCCAATCACCTTCTCTCCTCTCAATCTCCTTTCCTCAGTTTTCTTGCCACTGCTATTCTCCTTCAGTCTTGCAGTATCCTCACCTCTCTCCCTGTCGTCTCTCTCCATTCGACCTGCCTCCTTGCTAATTCCCATCTCCATTCCCTTCACAATATCTGTCAACCTAACTATCTCCTTCTGCAAACACTCCACCTTCCAACATCCAATGCACTGAAAGGTGAATCCTTCCTCCATGGTTTCTGCCCATGACTTTCCACACTCGGACGATGCAAAATCTACCCAGCTGTGGCAGTGATCGCACACCAAGTGTCGCTTTGCCTTGACTTGCCGCTTGCAAGGCGCCATATCCCGATCAGAATTTATTTAATAACTTAACTAACTTAGTCTTTATAAAGACTGTTTCCTGTGTACTACAGCACATTTTAGGTTACAAATTTCAATTACACAGCCGACTATTTATCCTAACACGAACGCTAACATCACCGGTAGTGACCTAATTTAAATACAATCAATTACGTTATGTTAGGCTGCTTTATTTATTTAGGTTACGCCGCCCGATTATCGCCCTCGCTTAATTTTAACAACAATGCTACCTAACCAAAATATATAGCATGTACTGGCTTACACAGATATTATCTTATGTAAGTAGTTTGATGGTTGTTACTTTATCTCCTATATATTCTACCACATAATCAGGTTTGTTAAATCTTGTTTACAACTTATCGAAGGCTAAGCCGCCTAACTGAGTTACCCTATTATCACTCACTATACTAAGGTGTTCTAAAATACTTTAACTAACTAACTTTAAGCACATCTGCTACTCAATATATGTTTATTGCAACTTTATGAATGATACTAAGACAAAAATAATACTTATCAATCAGTAATTCCACTTGTTTATCCACTTTTTTACACCACCAATTTCTACGATCTATCTCCGCCAAATATAGCCTCGAAAACCATGTTGCACATGTCTAGTGTTTCCAGTTCCAATTAAACAAGCAGTATGCTGCTTTATAAAGCATAACATGGTGTCAGAAGACAAACTATTAGGGTAGGATGTGTTGGTCGAAAAAACTGTATTAGTGAAGTTTGAAGTGACGACTAAAAAATTGAACTGAACTGTGTGTCAAAACGTCGAGTCACTGTCAACGACTGAAAAATGGAATTTTTCAAGCCACCAAGTAGTATTGCGTTCGATGCCAGCAACTTAGATGAGGCATGGAGAAGTTGGGAGCAGCAGTTTAGGACATTTTACACAGCGTGTGAATTGAACAAGAAGCCTAACGCTGTCCAAGTGGCCATACTACTACATACTGCTGGACCGGAAGCCCAGGAAGTATTCAACCAGTTTGAGTTCAAACCAGCAGGACCTGCTAACGTCCCACCAGCAGAAGATAAAGACAACTGGGAAACGGTGCTAGAAAAATTCCATCACTACTGCAAACCACGTAAAAATACAGTTTACGAACGATATTGTTTCTGGTCTCGCAATCAAGGCAATGGGGAACAAGTGGATCAGTGGATCAAGGACTTGAGAATGAAAGCTAAAATGTGTGAATTTGGTGACCAGGAGGATCTGATGATCCGTGACAAAATAGTGTTCAGCGTCAATGACGAGCGTGTTAAAGAGAGACTTTTGAGAGAGTCAGATCTGTCGCTAGCTAAGGCATTAGATGTGTGCCATGCAGCTGAGACGACAAGAGCGCAACTGAAGGTCATGGCGTCTGAAGGAAAGCCAGAAGCTAAAGTGAATGTAGTGAAACAGAGATCTCGTTCAAGCACGTTTAGCAAGAGCTCCCATGCAATTGGCAGGGGTATCAAGGGAACTAACAATGACACTGTGGGTGGTTATAATAGTACACCGAGACCACGGGCTACACAGGGAAGCATTCGCTGCAAATTCTGTAGCAGGTCACACCCACCAAAGTCATGCCCTGCGTACGGTAAACAGTGTAACCGTTGCAAGGGGTGGAACCACTTCGCAGTAATGTGCGAACACCACCGCACTGCTACAGTCGATAGGAAGGTGCGGATGGTGAACAATGAACAAGGTGAGAGTAATGAATGCCTGTATCTGGGTTTGTTATTCTTGGACGTGCATGCACACACTACTCATACTGATGACTGGATGACGAAGATGATGATTGGCAGCCAGCAGATAAGCTTCAAGTTGGACACTGGCGCACAGGCGAATGTGTTGCCTATGACGATCTACGAGACACTAAAGCCGAATGCAGCCTTGCAGCCTACAAAGACGATACTGTCGGCATTCGTGAATGACGTCAAAGTGAAGCCAGCCGGCACGGTCAAGCTTCTGTGCATACCAGAGAACGCGGACAAACCGACACTGATCGAGTTCTTTGTCACTACGCACACCAATGTGCCACTACTTGGATGTCGAGCGTGCGAGTCATTGGGACTTGTCAAACGAGTGGGCGAGATGTCGCGTGAGAAGCCACTAACGAGTGACACTCTGATGAACGAATATGAAGACGTGTTCACTGGAGTTGGAGAACTGGAGCATCCGTATCATATCGAGCTGAAAGAGGACGTACAGCCGGTAATCCAGGCAACCAGGAAACTTCCATACACGAGAGTGAAAAGTTTAAAGAAGGCTCTAGACAAGTTAGAGAGGGATGGAATCGTCGCAGAGGTAGAACAACCTACACCATGGGTGAATAACTTGGTCATAACGGAGAAGCGGAATGGATCGTTGAGATTATGTCTTGACCCGAAACCACTCAATAGAGCGATTAAGCGTGAACATTTCGAGATCCCGACTCTTGAGGATGTGCAGTCGCGTCTAGCTGGAAAGAAAGTGTTTTCAGTGATAGATATGTCGATGGCGTACTGGCACGTCAGACTGTCGGATGAGTCCAGTTACCTCTGCACGTTCCACACGCCATGGGGCAGAAAAAGGTTTCTGCGCATGCCGTTTGGCATCAGTTCAGCCAGTGAAGTACTGCAGAAACGCATGCTACTAACGTTTGGTGACATCAAAGGAGCGTACGTGATAGCCGATGACATCATTGTCGCGGGGAATGATGAACAAGATCACGATGCCATCATGCAGAGGGCAAAAGAACGAAACGTGAAGTTCAACTCGTCAAAAGTGCAGTTGAAGGTCAATGAGGTGCTGTACATGGGACATATAGTATCGGAAGCAGGCCTCAGCCCAGACCCTAGCAAAGTGAGAGCCATCGTCGATATGCCACTGCCTGAGGACAAGCGCGCAGTCCTGAGGTTTCTGAACGTTGTGAAGTATCACGCAAAGTTCATCCCGCGAGAGTCGCACATCACTGGTCCTCTATGTGCGCTGCTGAAAGAGGACGCGGCGTGGTGTTGGACACAAGAGCATACAGATGCAGTGAACGAGTTGAAGACAATTCTAAGCAGTTTGCCAGTGCTGAGGTTCTACGACGTGAACAAACCAGTAACGTTGCAGTCGGACGCGTCAAAGAGTGGACTAGGGGCGTGTCTTCTACAAGAAGGGCAGGTTGTTGCTTATGCGTCTAGGGCACTAGTCGGTGCAGAGCTACACTATGCACAGTTGGAGAAAGAACTGTTAGCGGTCGTTTTCGCGACTTCCAGGTTTCATCAGTACATTTATGGCAAGGAAATCGAAGCGCAGACTGATCATAAGCCGCTAGAGATTATAATGAAGAAACCAATCGGAAACGCAACGGCACGCGTACAACGAATGATGTTGAAGCTACAGCGATACGAGATAAACCTGTCATATGTACCAGGGAAGCTGCTGTACGTAGCCGACGCTCTCTCACGTGCTTACGTAGAGGGTGAGCCAGACAATGAGCTCGTTGACGATATTGAGATTATGGTCCACAGCGTTACAAAGAACTTCCCAGCAAGTACAGGGCGACTCGAGCAAATCCGAAGTGCTACAGCCAATGACGAGACTCTTCCGCGACTACTTCAGGTCGTGATGAACGGCTGGCCAGAGTCGAGGGCAGCTGTACCAGAGGACGTGAGACCGTACTGGAACATGAGAGATGAGATGAGTGCAGACGACGGACTCGTGTTTGCAGACGAACGAATTGTCATTCCAGAGTCGATGAGGTCGGACATGCTGGAAGTGCTGCACGAACCACACATGGGGATGGAGAAGACGAAATCTCGAGCTAGATCAGCTATCTTCTGGCCGGGAATGTCCAGAGCAATCGAGGACACTGTCTCGAGGTGCAAAACATGCCTACAGTTCGCCCGGAGTAATCAGAAGGAGCCGATGATAGCATATGAAATCCCAGACGGCCCGTTCCGGAAAGTCGCAATGGACATTATGTCGTTCAAAGGTCGAGACTACCTTGTAGTGGTTGACTATTATTCGAAGTATCCCGAGTTGGCACTGCTCGAGAACAAGACAAGCGAATCTGTCATCTCGCATGTTAAGAGCATCAGTGCACGTCATGGAATACCCGAAGAGATCGTAGCAGACAACCAACCGTTTGGTAGCTATAGTTTTCGGCAATTCGCGAAGAGTTGGGGTATCACAGTGACTACATCGAGCCCAACATATGATCAATCGAATGGGCAGGCAGAGCGAGTCGTGCAAACGTTGAAATCGCTCCTCAAGAAGGCAGACGAAGAGGGTCGTGATCCCTACATAGCGATGCTAGAATACAGGAACACGCCGATCAGTGGACTCCGCTATGCACCGGCACAACTGGCAATGAGCAGACTACTGAGGTCAAAGTTGCCGACAACCAAAGCCGTTCTTGAGCCGCGAGTCGTAAACGCGAAACAGGACTTGACAGACAGACAGACAGACACGGTTCAAACAAGACTATGACAACGGTGCTACATCATTGAAGCCGTTGAAACCTGGTGATGTAGTACGAGTCCAGAGAAAGTGGGGCTGGGATCCCGCCATCGTTCAGCGGACACACGAGAGTCCGAGGTCATACGTGATCCAGCATGAGGGAGGAGAACTCCGTCGCAATCGTCGTCATCTACGGAGGACACGCGAGCAGCCGCCGCTGATTCTTCCTCAGATGGACGATCCCGACGTTCGAGGAGAAGGTAACGCTCTTCAGATGCCGGTACCGCCAGACGTGCCATCGCCACGAAGACTCGTCGCTGTGCCGCCACGAAGAGTCGTCGCTGAGCCACCTCCGCAAGAAGAGAATCCACAAAATGAACGATTCTCTAGATACGGTCGTGCAATCAGAAAGCCTATGCGATTTGACATTTAATTGTGTTTTTTTTATACTATTTGACATTGGTAGTATTATTGATCTGTTTCGCAAGTAACCATTATGTGACATTCTATGTGATTTTTGATAGTCGATATAGTGTGACGTTTAGCCTAGTTTGCTACTCGCTTGATATCAATTTATCCACAGCGAACATTCGTTAAAGCTGATGAATGTGTTTTTGAGTCTTAAAGGTGGGATGTCATGTATCAGGATCGTTATAACTGGTACGTTATACAGCTACTTACAACAGTGAGCTCTTACACCGTTGATGGTAATAAAGTTGTTGGTGTCTTCCGGTCAAATTCGAGTTGCACATTTCTAGTGTTTCCAGTTCCAATTAAACAAGCAATATGCTGCTTTATAAAGCATAACAACGTCAACCCCTCAAATGTTTGAATGTGCTCTTGCTGTTTCGTCACAGTCATCCAACACAAGTTACTCGTGAGACGAACACTCCCCAAGGAGATGAACAAACGAAAACAATTTAGTCTGTTGTTACCACTGTAAGACTGAGACAGAAATGTGTAGATGATTGCAAACAAATAATATATCGGCAAAAACGTACAATATTCTCAGTAATGTTAAGTTCGATATAACAAATAAGTCATCACAATACAAATATTAGTAAGTTCATACAGCATCTAGTCTTCTGTTTAATACTGTTCAACGCGGTATGCATTTCGCCTCCTAGCTGACATATAGCGTTCCTCACCTATTCAACGTTCCTGTGATTATTCAGCCATGAGTTAATTGTTGCGTGAAAGCTATACTACTGCCTATGGAAGGGTATTTATGTCATACAGCTGAGTGAACTGGAGTAACCTGGCGTCAACACAGCTAACATCACCAAGAGGTTTCAAACCCTAATAATAATAATAAATGATGTTTGTGATGTGTTATTTTCTGCAAAGGACCAACAATGCTGGCATCTTCAGCGAAAGAAACGCGTCTAACTTCGCAAAGTATTCATTGAATCGTATGATGCTGTACCTGTAACAAATCAAGCAGAGAATCAGCATCATGAACCAATAGGCAAACAAGACATACTGTCCATGACTATGTGGTATTTGTTACACTTCGACAACTTACCTGAACACCTTTAAATATCACCATTTATGCATAGCAAGTTACAGTCCGGACCGTACTCAGCGTTCGCTATATATACACACATAT
>CAXEFP010000956.1:0-61905 GCA_963995525.1 Escarpia spicata | reverse complement strand
GTAATAGTAGTAATAATAATATTTATTTATCTGTAGTTACTCATTTAAACAAAATTACAATACATACATTTTTACATACGCATGCATGCATGTGCATAAACACACACATTATTCCTCACCACATTCTTAGTCTCACCTCTTCCTGTCCTCTGCCGCGAGCCTCTCTGAGTCCTCGTACTTCCACTCCTGCGTGTCCTGTCTGGCGGCCTGGAGCCAGGCGTCTCAGCTGAAACACACCATCAAGTGAGTGAGATTTTTCTTAACCATCCAGTCTGCTGGACCTCGTCACTCACACCATCAACTCAACTCGTCACATCAGATGCACCATCCAGTCAGTTGAACCTCTTCACTCACACCATAAAGTGAACTCGTCACATCAGATGCGCCATCGAGTCAGTTGAACCTCTTCACTCACACCATTAACTGAACTCGTCACATCAGATGCGCCATCCAGTCAGTTGAACCTCTTCACTCACACCATCAAGTGAACTCGTCACATCAGATGCGCCATCCAGTCAGTTGAACCTCTTCACTCTCACCATCAAGTGAACTCATCACATCAGATTCACCATCCAGTCAGTTGAACCTCTTCACTCACACCATCAAGTGAACTCATCACATCCGATGTATCATTCAGTCAGTTAAACCTCTTCACTCTCACCATCAAGTGAACTCATCACATCAGATTGACCATCCAGTCAGTTGAACCTCTTCACTCACACCATCAAGTGAACTCGTCACATCAGATGCATCATCCAGTCAGTTGAACCTCTTCACTCACACCATCAAGTGAACTCATCACATCAGATGTGCCATCCATAGTCGTTATTATAATGCATAACAAAAATATTTACATATTCATGTTGTTACATGTATACTTAATGTGTACTTGCATACTTACACAGTGTGTCCCTTTCGATTTCTTTTCAATGGTAAATCTTTGTGACTGTGATGATCAATCGCTGCCAGAAGGACCGTGCCCGGTATACCGGGAAGCCACAATAAGTAATTTCATCTGATAAATTTCTGATTCATGTTGCTTCCCTGTGTGTTTGAATCTATATTATTATATTAATACTTTTAAAATGTTTAGAATAATCAGACTCTGCACCTGAAATGGTAGATAACGTAAGTTACAGTCACTATAACTTATATTATCCACCACAATCATAATTTTTTTCAAACAACAATAAACAGGCAGGATATGTTTTTGTGTCTCTTCTTTCTTCATGGGCCTAAGATACAGGCCAAAGGTTATCAACAGGAACTGTCCTCAAAGAAGCTGGTTATGGAGTAAATATAGCATAAGTTATAGGACACCACAATTTGGCCCAGTATTGTGCAACTTCACTCATACTAAATTTAATTTCTTCTAATTTTCTTCCATGTTACATTGACTAAGAGTAATGTGCACCTTTCAGTGACATTGATGTCAAGCTCATGTGAAGCATCCTCCGTGCATTGTGATGGTAGCCATGAATCATCAACGTCGCCCTCCTCACTGTCTTCATCATATGACAGAGGGCTACAAACAAATACTTATTGAATAATTATGTTTAGTTGACAAAACAGTGCTACATATGTTTAAACTCGACAAATTAGTATGTAATAGTATGTAATAGTATGTCGTAAAATTTAAGTTTTTTTTGTTTTAATGTCAACCACATAACTCAAGTAAAACTTAAACACAGAGATATGCATGATGTCTCGTTTCTGTAATTGGCCTGCCACTGGTGAATGTAGGGATGAAGGCCCTGCCACAGGTTGGGATGATGGTGAATCGGCTGCAAAAACAGGTAATAAAAGGTTGTTCTGTAAAAATTTATGCAAATTATTATCTTGTTGACATAAAAAACATGTCATTTAAAATGCTATGCTATTTCACCAATGTGAACGACTGCTAAAACAGTCGGGAAACATAAAAATGTTGATGCCATTGCCAATTTTGTAGGCGAATATTATCGAATATATCTACACTCTTATAACGGATGATGACATTTCAACCAGGTTTATTAACAACTGCAGCTGCAGCTAGATGACATTTCAACCAGGTTTATTAACAACTGCAGCTGCAGCTAGCTGCCATTTTAATAAAAAAACGTTGTCTTTAACTGACAGGCACCGACTCGGTCTCAGATGGAATTGAACAAATTTACATAAAATTCCCAATATGACATTGCCAGGGCACGGTATTACGCGATGCACGAAGTTACGACACGACGATAATTATACCCGTTCCAAACAATAATTTTGTCGACTAGATGATGATAGATGGGCGACGTTTGAGCTACGTAATCTACTTCATATTCCATTCCCTTCCTATATTTTACCGGGTTACCATTCTATCTAGCTTACGATTACGCCTTGGCCCTAGCCCGGGCTAGCATCAAGGAGAATGGACAGTGTCAGTGAGTGACGATAACGTCCCAAGGCCGAGCCTGTGCCTGTGTAAGTGGTGTGTTGTGAGTGTGAAAGACATGATGCCCGTACGGGAGACTTTCTATATAAATGCAACTTATCTATCGGCATCAAATATACTTCAAATTAAAAATATAATTTGTACGACACCATGTTCACTTGGAACTCACTGGCAATAAAACACGACGACGATGTAATGCCTGGTCACCGACACTGTCACTGCCCTGGTGATGCGAATTCAAGTTGAAAAACTTACGTGTCAAGCAGAACTTCCGCCAGTTTATGATCAGATTTCGGATTTACGTCAGCCTTCAGGCGATCCCATCGTACCTTCTGCTCTTCCAAAATTACCCGTGTAGTAGACCGGAATTTGTCACGTTCTTTTTGTTTTTTCTTCGCCGCTGAACATAGTACTGCACGACGCAACATTTTCTTACCCGCCATTATGATCAAATGACAACAACTATGCAACGTTCACGTGATCACGTACCACGTGAGCACGCATTTCCGTTAGTAGTCGGATTTTAGCCACGCCTACAACGGCTTTCGAAAACGACTCGCAGTCGATGTTAACGAAGTGATATGTGCATTTATCATAAACGTTTCAGAAAACAAAATGGTTCATTAAAACATCTTTGGGCAGTCAGTACGACATAATAGATATGATGTATACTGTATAACATGATTTTGTAATAAAAACAAAAAAGCCACGAAGTGCGACTGTCCCTTTAAATATTTTCTCCAGTTTGTCTGTTGCCTCCTGTGGGTTCATTCCATCTAGTAATGTTATCCAGTCTAGGTTTAGCATCTCTTTCATTTTTCCATAATCTGTCTTGTCATAGCTGTAAATGATCCGTTTCTTCGGGAGTTGTGCCACAAATACGTTAAGGTTCATGGTGAGACTGGTGTGGTCGCTATTTCCCAAATGACGACTATCGTTTAGATTTGTTATTGTGTTTTCTTCTGTTGTGAAGATCAGGTCGTCCAGTGTTGGTTGTTGGCCTTGTCGGTATCTTGTTGGCTTGTGCACATGTTGATGATAGTATGTGTCCCTAATTATTTCGGTGAACCGCTGTTCATTAGAATCATCCCAGTAGGTGTGCGGGAATGACGGTTCAGGATCCCATATTATCCTGTTCAAGTTGAAATCTCCAATTACAAGAGCATGTGTAATTATTCTTGGTGCTTCTAAGCTGTGTCTGAGGGCTGCATGTAGTTGCTTAATTGTCTCTTTGTCTTCCTGTCCCAAGCCAGGTTGAAAAAGGAGGAGGGTTGGGCGTAGGGTCAGTAACTCTACCCCGTAAAAACAAATCCTACTACAGAAACGACGAGAAGAAGCCATTCCGATACACTTTCTAGGGGAAGAAGAGAAGGCACATCCATAAATGTGGATGCATCTGCATCTACAGATGTATCTACACCTACAGATGTATCTATGACAGGGTTGAGTGAAAGCCGTCAGGAAGCTCGACCCCCGATGAACCATATCTTTAACGCCAAAACTAACATTAGAGTAGGCACATGGAACGTTCGAACGCTCTTTCAGAGCGGGCGGATGGAGCAAGTGCTGAAGGAAATGAAGGCTTACCATCTAGATATGCTAGGCGTAAGCGAGATGAGATGGACAGGACAAGGACGCTTCAACAGCGGAGATAAAACTGTACTCTACTCCGGAAACGAAGATCACCACGTCCACGGAGTTGGCATCATCCTGAATAAGGATACTACAAAAGCACTGATAGGGTGGAAGCCAGGTAGTGAACGCATAATCACAGCGAGGTTCAACACCAGACATGTCAAAGTCACCGTAGTGCAAGTATATGCCCCAACCGAAGTCGCCACAGACGATCGAGGAAAAGGACAACTTTTACGAACAACTCCAGAACGTGCTGGACGAGATACCAAGCTTTGACATAAAAGTGGTGGTAGGAGACTTTAACGCGAAGCTGGATGGAGACAGAAGAGAAATGTATACTACGGTTGGACCTCACGGTTCAGCTGGAAATACGAATGATAACGGTGAACGATTGCTCTCGATGAGCACCGCCAGTGGTATCAGCATTGGCAATACCTTCTTCAAACATAAACGCATTCACAAGAAAACCTGGATCTCACCAGATGACAATACATCGAATGAGATTAATTACATCTGCATTAGTAGTAGATGGCGTACATCTCTACAGGATGTCCGAACCTACAGAGGGGCAGATGTTGGTTCTGACCACAACCTTGTGATTGGTAAAATCCGTTTGAAGTTAAAGCTAGAGAGTGAAGAAGGTGAAGACAGTCAGTCCATATGCGACAGATAACGTAAAGAACACAGACACATCAAAACAATTCTACGAGGAAACTAAGAACAGATTCCAAGCGCTACAACACTCAACCGACATAGAAGAACAATGGCAGCTATTCCTTCAAGCCTTAAAGGAGAGCGCGAATGTAGTGTTAGGAAGGAGAAGAGGATCCAACAGAGAACAGTGGATTACTGGAGACTCGTGGAAACTGATTGATAAAAGGAAGGATACGAAGATCAGAAGAGATCAAGCAGCTAGAAACATCCAACAATGGAGATCATCAGATGAGGAATACAGGAAACTGGACAAAGAAGTAAAAAAGAGCTGTAGGACAGATGAGAGGAAATTGTTAGAAGAGAAAGGTAAAGAAGCACAAACAGCAGCAGAACGGAATGACTCGAAAATGCTGTATAGGATTGTGAGAGAGCTAACTACCGCGAAAAGCAATTCCAACATACCAATAAAAGACAAAAATGGCAGAGTGCTTCTAATAAACGAGGAACAAGACACGAGGTGGATTGAACACTTCCGAGAAGTACTAAATCAACCAACACCAACCACACTCTTCAACTTCGAACAAGAACCAAACACAAAAGAGCTTGATGTCATCACCAATGACATCACCAGAGCAGAAGTTTCCAAAGCCATCGATAGCCTCAAGAACAACAAGGCAGCGGGTCTTGATGAAGTATCGGCCGAAATATTGAAACATGGCAAGGACGGGGTTGTAGACGAGTTAACCTACTTGTTCAATCTGATCTGGTCTGAGGAGGAAGTTCCTGATGATTGGAGACGAGGAGTGATCGTGACGCTACCAAAGAAGGGGTGCCTGAGCGATTGCAATAACTGGCGAGGAATAACATTGATGTCAGTACCTGGAAAAGTGTTCTGCAGTGTGATCCTAAACCGGCTGAAGACAGCAGTTGACCAACACCTCCGGGAGGAACAAGCTGGTTTTCGAAGAGGAAGGTCATGCTGTGAGCAGATCTTCACATTGCGAAACATCATCGAACAAAGCAGAGAGTTCCAGATACCTCTTTTAGTCAATTTCATTGACTTTAAGAAGGCTTTCGACAGTGTCCACAGAAATTCGCTATGGCAAATCCTGAAGCTATACGGCATACCAAGCAAATATATAGACATTTTCAAATCGCTATACCGAAACACCAACTGCTGCATCAAGACCAACGATGGCTACACAGACATGTTCGATATAGAGACAGGTGTACGTCAAGGTTGCATCCTGTCCCCTTTCCTCTTTGTTGTTGTTATCGACTTCATCATGAGGAAAACGATGAAAGATCCGAACTTTGGGGTTAAATGGATAAATAATAGGTTGACAGACCTTGACTTTGCCGATAATATTGCACTGCTCAGCCACACGCCGGAGATCCTACAAGAGATGACCAATAATAATAAAAAAAATGGAGAGATGGTCGGATTACGAATCAGCTATGGGAAGACAAAAACATTGTCAGTTGGTGATGGATCTGACCCCCATATTGTGATCGGTCAGGAAGAGTTGCAATGCGTCGTGAACTTCCCTTACCTTGGAAGCTACATCTCTAGGAAAGGCGACGCGGAAGTAGATGTACGAGCGAGGATAGGCAAGGCATCAGCAGTGTTCCAAAGACTACGTCCAATATGGTCCAGTAACACCATCAGAAAGGACATAAAACTACGTCTTTACATGTCAATCGTAATACCATCAGCGATATATATGCCTGTGAACGTGGAAGAATACGGCGAGGATATAAAAAAACTAGACATATTTCATCGACGATGTCTCCGGTTCATACTGAGCATATCGTGGAGAGAACACACCACAAATGAAGAAGTGATGAGGAGGGCAGGTCTGGACAGCCTGCATTACATAGTTAAGTCTCGACGACGAAGACTAGCGGGACATATCCTACGCCTACCAAGAGAGAGAACAGCACATGTAGCAATGGAATGGGTGCCTGAAGGTGGAAACAGAAGGAGAGGAAGGCCGACTAAGACCTGGCGCAAGACGTTTAAAGAAGATCTGGCAGAGATGGAAATCACCTGGAATGAGGCCAAAGAAATTGCGAAAGACCGTAGTAGATGGAGAAAGCTCGTCGCCCGATGTCCCGAAAGGAACAGGAGGAACTAAGTCTAAGTAAGTCTTGCTGTTTCAGGTGTGCCACTTCTGTAGACGCATCCTATTATCCACTAGATGTGTATTTTGCCTTGAATGTTATCCACACTGCATCTACATGATGGCCACATCGTCGCCGACGGAGCACGTGCGAAGTTACATGTCATTACTTTATCAATATTAATGAAATTCGCCAAGCCGCTAATCGTGTGACCACGATAATAATCGCATGGTGGAGGCACTTGTGTTTACAAGTTTTATTAGTAGCTACAAGGTGGCAGCACATTATCATTCAACAACATCGCGGAGGTTTCGTTGCTGGTTTTCCACTATCTTTTCTGATCGTTATCTAAAAGTAAACTATTTTTGATTATGTGGCCTGGTGCGGTAGATGTGGTTGGATAAATTTAAGGTATGACAGTTTATTCCTTGACCGGGTTCCGTAGCCGCCGGGTTACCTAGCTGTCTGTAGGCGATAATTAAGAATATCGACTTGGCATATATTATTTTTCTTACAGGTCCTCTTCTGGCTTCTAGGCTGTGATGCCTCTTACGCCAGCTTTGATGTTTGTCGTCAAACTATATGGTGCGCATGCGTCTGACGAGTTGTTCCATAATAGGGGTGGGGCTGTGTAATCGAGCTTAATTGGGTGGTTTTTCCATAATTTGTCTAATTTTCCCTCAAAGACAAAGGACTGAACTGATGGAGCCCCTACCACAGACTGTGGGAGGCTGTTCCATACGTCCGTGCATCGGTGTATAAATGAATTTTTTTTAATGTTTAACCGACAACGTCCTTTGAATATTTTTAGGTGATGTCCTCGCGTACATGATTCAGTATCCCTCAAAGTTATAAAGTTCGATGTCACAGCTGTATCATATTTGTCTGTTAAAATCCTATACATTTCAATTATGTCTCCTCTGAGGCGACGATATGACAGAGTTGGTCATTTTAGTCTTTGCAGACGTTCATTGTATTCAAGATCTTTAAAACCTGGAATTAATTTGGTTGCTCTACGCTGAACATTTTCAAGAGCTGTAATGTGTTTCATTAAGAATGGAGCCCATACTTGATTTGCATATTCAATATGTGGGCGGACGAGAGATTTAAAAACAGTAGAAAAACATTGTTCATCCATGTAATCAAAAGTGCGACGAATTATCCCCATCATTGAATTGGCTTTATTAATTTTTTCCGACATATGTGCCTCAAAGTTTAGTGATGAGTCAAAAGTGACGCCAATATCCTTCACCTTATCCGTACTTGCCAGCGTTATATGGTTAGGTCCCAGTGTGTAGCTGTCGTTTCTTATGGTTGATGATCCTACTCTCATATGGCTGCATTTGTCTGGGTGGAACTTTAAAAGAGATTCGTATGTCCATTGTTCTGCATGGGTAAGATCTTGTTGAAGCTTTGTGCAATCTTCAGTGGTGTAAATTGGATGGAAGAGTTTCATATCATCCGCAAACAGGAATATTTCGGAGCTCTTTATAACATCTGGTAAATCATTAATAAATATAACAAAAAGTAGGGGACCAATCACCGATCCTTGTGGTATGCCACTGATGACATCATGCCAATCTGAAAAAGAATTATTGACCCTTACACGTTGTGTTCTGTGGGCCAACAGAGCTGCAACCCAGCTTAGAATATTGAATTCCATAGCTCTGGAGTTTCTCTATAAGTCGTAGATGTGGGACTTTGTCAAATGCTTTCATTAAATCACAATATACTACATCAATACATCCACCGTTATCTAGTGTCTCAGTCCATGAATCGAGTACTTTAAGTAATTGGAGAACTGTAGACCGCCCTTTGATGAAACCAAATTGTTTGTCGCTCAACAGGTCATTATCTTTCAAGTGTTTAATGATGGTATCTCTAACTATGCCTTCCATTATTTTCCCTACTATGCTTGTTAGGCTGACTGGCCGGTAGTTATGTGCTAGATTTTTGTTTCCTTTCTTGTGAATTGCAGATATGTTTGCTATTTTCCAGTCTTTGGGTAGTATGCCTGTTTTCAGCGACGTGTGTAAAAATTGTGGATAGTGGAGTGCTAATACTCTGCCAATTCATTTAGTACACGAGGATGGAGGCTGTCAGGTCCTGGTGATTTGAATATTTTTAGTTTCTTTAGCTTTAAAGCCACTATCGATGGAGTGATAGTGCAAGATTCAACTTTGTTATGACATCTTATTGGCTCCTCCAGAATGTCTCCTTCTGGTTCTCTCGTAAATATGGAAGAGAAATTATTTGCCAACACCTGTGCTTTTTCCAAATCTGTCTTTGTCAGATCATCCTTGTCTTTGCTTTTTATTAAGTTCGGTATTCCCATTCTTGTGTTCATTTTCACCTGCGCATATTGCCAGAACTTCTTGGGATTCTGTTTTATTTGATTTATGATATCTTTTTCATATAGTTTCTGTGCCTTTCTTGTCAGTCTCCTGACCTGATTTCGGAGTCGACAAAATTCCTGATAAGTTTGGGCATCTTTGGAGAGAAGATATTTTTTCCATAACCTGTTTTTTCTTTTGATTTTGGTTTGGATTTTGAACTCCAGTGGAACTGGGTATTTTCTGGCTCTCTCAGTTATCACCTTCTTTGGTATGCATTTTCCTTCTGCATATCTAAGCTTAGAAGTAAGGATATCCCACTGAGTTTGCACATCCTCCTGGTGATTAGAAAATTCCTCCCCCCAATCAATGTTTACTATGTCTTTCATTTTGGTGTAATCCCCCTTGTCGTATTTATAGACAGTTTTGCTGATTGGTTCATAGAGTGGCATGCAGTTAAGAACCACCTTAATAATAGAATGGTCACTTCTTCCTAGTGCTGAGGCTGTTTCAATTGTTGAGATCTCTGTGTCTTCACTAGTGAGGACAAGATCAAGGAGTGATGGTTCAGTTGTACCTCTACCTCTAGTGGGCTCTGTTATATGTTGCACAAAGTAACAGTCCCGAAGTTTCTCAATAAATTTAAATTCTTTCTCCTCTGTACTTGCTGCTGTAGTTGACATTGTTTCCCAATCAATTTTAGGATAGTTAAAATCTCCAAGTAGTAGAACACGTGCACATTTTTTCTCACTTATTTTATCAAGTAGTTTGTTAAGGTTGTCATTGTTCTCGGTGGTACTGTTTGGACTCCTATAAAAGGAGCCTATGAGAAGAGTGTCTTTCCCTTTCAGTTTTAAAGTGCAAAATTGTGCTTCATTGAACTCAACATCAAACAGGTGCACTTCAAATGGCAACGAATTGTGAAGAAACAAGATCATCCCTCTGCCTGTGTCCTCACCAATATTTATAGTTTCCATAGAATATCCTTCCAGATTATATTCTTGTGTGGTAAGTTGTCTTTTATAATTTTTAGGTTTTACTTCTGACACTGCTATAACCTGTGGTGGAGTTGAATGGTTTTTTATTCTACATTTTAGTTCTGTTAGTTTTTCTTTTGTTAGCACATCAGCATTTGTGTACCATACAGTTATTTCTCTGGCACTGGCACTTGTGGTGCGAGAGTTTGGTTGGTATTTTCGCCCCTCTTTTTTACATTGATGATCTGTCTTTCTCCTGGGTGCCCTCTTACCAGGTAGAAAAAATTTGTTGTCTGCTCCTGCTGTGTTTTTTCCCTTGCCTCCTTCTGTAGTAGTCGCTCCTTCTCTCTGTCATCTTTGCTCATGTCATGCTTTATAACCATTCCACTGAATGGTTCCCCTTTGTTTTTCAGTTTGTATAGATTTTTCATGACAAAAGCTTTTTTATCCTCTTCTGGGAATGTTACAAGTAACGGACGAGTTCTTGTTCCCTCTGTTTCCATTTCCTTTCTTTGTTTGCTCCCTAATCTCCTTACTTGTAGGTCTTCAGGTTGGTATTTATCATCTGTAGTGTATCCTGACATTTCCCTCATTAGTTTCATGTCATACCACAATGTTCTTCATTCTGGTCATTCGGTCATTTATTTGGATGCACACAGTGGCGACCATTTCATCTTTATTTATGACTGGTTCTACGTATGTTGCTCCTAGTGATTCATGTGGTGTCTGAGATTGCAGATTGGATACTTTTGAGACTGTCTCCTCAAGTTCATTGACTCTGGTTTGGAATGCTTTTTGTTTATTTTCCATTGCAGTCAATTTCTTTTCAAATTTGTCTTGACGCTCGTTCATGATAAGGATGTGTGACATGATTGCCTTTGCCCCTCTTTGGCATGATTTACAGTACCAACTGATTCGTTGGTTTTCATCGCTGGTTAATATGGCATACAAGGCATCAGACACACTTTGACAGACTTTGTGATACCATCCCTTGCAGATGTCACACTCAATGGCGTCCTCGTTATCTTTAACTTCCAAGCTGCAGTCAGGGCAGACACATTTTTCTTGATCTCTGTCAGCCTCTAATTTCTTGTTTGTTTTATGACTTCTTTGAATTGTGTCTTGATGATGTTGCCTTAGAGCTAGACGAGCTACCTCGTAGAGATCTTGATGTTTGAGATAACACTGGTGTACCACCAGTTGCCATATTTGTTAGATACTTAATACATAAAAAATTTCATTAACCTACTTTAAAAAAAATGTTTAATTCATTAATTTAAAAAAATATATATATATATCTATAAAAAAATATAAATAATAATTTATTAACTTTTATACTAAACTGAATAGGTGCAAGTGCAGGGTTTGGGACTAGTGCAAACACCAACAGATAGAAGCAATGATAGGGTAAATGTTAGGTTTTTTTCTAGTCCTGGGCCGACTCAGGGCTTGAAATATGTTGAAGACACAAGGGTGATGATGATACACCCGAAGAAAGGCCTGTTAGTTCAGGAAATGGCAAGACAGAGGAGAAGGATTTAATAATATATAACAATATATAATCTACGTGTCTTAAATAGCTAATGTATATTTAATTACTGTGATGTTTAGTTTTTAGAACACCCTGATTTATGCGAGTTGCATTAGGGGTGATTTGTGTTTCGCGCTCTTAGCTTATTGTTTATTTTTCCGCAATTTTTTTTAAATTCTACGGGTGGTTGCTAAGCAAATATTTTGGCGAAATAAGACTTTGGAATGATTGATTGCAAATATATTAATACGTACGTATAGTAATGATGATATTACTGCACCTTTGTAAGATTTAAACAATAACAGTCTTTAGAATTTATGATATTAACTATAAATGTACGAGCGGGGAATAAGAAGAGACATAACCTGACGCATGCGCACTTCGATCCTGACGCATGTGCACTTCGATCGATTTATGATAATTATATTATTATTATATAAGTATAACACCTCAGAATAATAGGACAAAATCGTCTGATCGCAGGATCCAGTTGTTTTGTTAATTATTAGACTCTTCTTTAAATTATAATATTAAAACTATAGGTGCTTTTACTTTAATTCTGACTTTCTAACCATGAAAACGACCACCGGCTACAGACACAGTATACTATATCATAGGCTAGCCGCCAAACTTCTCCACATATTAAATTATATATAAATATAATATACTATTCGTAAAAATTACAATTGTATAAGTATAGACAATATAGTCTTTATAGCCTAGATACATGTATTGCGTAATATATGAACACTACGTTATCAAACAATTATATTTACATTCCTGTGACAATCAAATCACACAAAGTTTAATTTAATTTAAAAAACTAAAACTCGACATCTCTGGTGGTAGCTCCATGGCTACCATGTCAAGGCTTCGTGCACGCACAGCACTTATAATTATTAATTTACCTATGTGCATACATACACACCTATAATTATCAATATATCTACATGCACATATAAAAACCTATTTATAAATTATCATAGATATATAGAAAATAATGCACATGCTCACTCACATAAAATTACACGTCTTTGGTTATAGTAATGACTCTCAACACAGTTTCTATGAACCGTATTTGTATTGCGACACCTCGAAACAATATTAATTTTACGGTAGCTGCGGAGCTACAGATTGCCACCTCCAGAGATGTAGAGTAGTTTAATTTGTTTTGTGAATTTTGATCTTTATGGACATGTAAGTGTACATTTTTGATAACATGTCAGAAAGTTAAAAATCGCCAGAATTCATAGTTTCTGAATATATAGAATGGATATAATTTGTCACAATAGAAATCATCGAATTTTCTGAAATTTATCTGTCTGCTAGTATGTCTAATGTTACCTACATCTACAGTACTGACACATGTTGTTTCAGACGACTGTGGTGTTATCGAAGGTTGTGTGTGTCAGAAATGTCTACAATGTCCAAGTTACACAAACACACACAGTGATAACAACAACTGTTGAGTTGTCTGCACCAAAACAGCATAGGACATTGAGCCAAGTCACTGAATGTCCACACGTTTCCCTTCAGCAACAAGAGAAAACATGTGACAGTGTCTCCTGTGGAACAATACTTACATTTAAGCAGACACCAACTCCCTTTTGGTAAGGGCAGCCATTCAAGTGTGACCGTTATGGAGTGAACATTTAATGACTCATCTGCGATCTCTGACTTGTGGAAAAAAAAGAATTATTGCGAATTATCATCTCAGAGAACTTTCAAACTGCACATATATGGACATTCATACTGTGGGGAAACCTGTAAATGTGTCACCTCTGCACACTGTCTTGTTGTGTGGTGACTAAACGCTCCTCATGTACCGGACTGAAGAAAACCCTTCAAATCTGATGCATGTCATCTACAACTCTCTCAGTATTGTAACATACAGGTGCACCGGCACTTGTGATCAAAGGGTTTACCTGCTGTAGTAATATTACTAAAGTGGAAGACAGAAGAGTGAATCTTCTCTGGTGAAACGTTACACACGGGGTGTATATGGAAACATGATAGAACTGAAACTATTATCAATATGTCAGTGAATGTGCACACTCGTATCATTGTGAAGAGATTTGTATGTGACACTTGTGGAAAACATTTTTTAAACAACAGTGGCTTAAAGTTACATGTGCGCAGTCACACAGGGGAGAAACCATTCAAATGTGCTATGTGTGGTTCACGATTCTCAGACAATTGTAATTTGAAGAGACATGTCCGAATCTACACTGGGGAGAAACCCTACAAATGTGATACATGTAGTGCACAATTCTCACAAAATAGCAGTTTGAAGAAACATGTCCATATCCACACTGGAGAGAAACCCTACAAATATGGTGCACAATTCTCAGCAAGCAATGATTTGACTAAGCATATTCGTATCCACACAGGTGAGAAACCCTACAAATGTGATACATGTGGTGCACAATTCTCAGCAAGCAGTGGTTTGACTAATCATGTCCGTATACAGACTGGAGAGAAACGCTACAAATGTGATACATGTGGTGCACAATTCTCACAAAATAGCAGTTTGAAGAAACAAGTCCGTATCCACACTGGAGAGAAACCCTACAAATGTGATACATGTGGTGCACAATTCTTAGCAAGCAGTGGTTTGACTAGGCATGTCCGTATCCACACTGGAGAGAAACCCTACAAATGTGATACATGTGGTGCACATTTCTCAGCAAGCAGTGATTTGACTAAGCATGTCCGTATCCACACTGGGGAGAAACCCTACAAATGTGATACATGTGGTGCACAATTCTCACAAAATAGCAGTTTGAAGAAACATGTCCGTATCCACACTGGAGAGAAACCCTACAAATGTGATAAATGTGGTGCACAATTCTCACAAAATAGCAGTTTGAAGAAACATGTCCGTATCCACACTGGAGAGAAACCCTACAAATGTGATACATGTGGTGCACAATTCCCAGCAAGAGGTGATTTGACTAAGCATACCCGTATCCACACAGGGGAGAAACCCTACAAATGTGATACGTGTGGTGCACAATTCTCAAGAAATGGTCATTTGAAGACACATATCCGTACCCACACTGGGGAGAAACCCTACAAATGTGATACATGTGGTGCACAATTCTCAGCAAGCAGTGATTTGCTTAAGCATATCCGTATCCACACAGGGGAGAAACCCTACAAATGTGATACATGTGGTGCACAATTCTCAGCAAGCAGTGATTTGACTCAGCATATCCGTATCCACACAGGGGAGAAACCCTACAAATGTGATACGTGTGGTGCACAATTCTCAAGAAATGGTCATTTGAAGACACATATCCGTACCCACACTGGGGAGAAACCCTACAAATGTGATACATGTGGTGCTCAATTCTCAGCAAGCAGTGATTTGACTAAGCATGTCCGTATCCACACAGGTGAGAAACCCTACAAATGTGATACGTGTGGTGCACAATTCTCACAGAATGGTCATTTGAAGGGACATGTTCGTATCCACACTGGGGAGAAACCCTACAAATGTGATACATGTGGTGCACAATTCTCAGCAAGCAATGGTTTGACTCAGCATGTCCGTATCCACACAGGTGAGAAACCCTACAAATGTGATACATGTGGTGCACAATTCTCAGTAAGCAGTGGTTTGACTCAGCATGTCCGTATCCACACAGGGGAGAAACCCTACAAATGTGATACATGTGGTGCACAATTCTCAGTAAGCAATGGTTTGACTCAGCATGTCCGTATCCACACTGGGGAGAAACCCTACACATGTAATACATGTGGTGCACAATTCTCAGCAAGCAGTGGTTTGACTCGGCATGTCCGTATCCACACTGGGGAGAAACCCTACAAATGTGATACATGTGGTGCACAATTCTCAGCAAGCAATGGTTTGACTCAGCATGTCCGTATCCACACAGGGGAGAAACCCTACAAATGTGATACATGTGGTGCACAATTCTCAGCAAGCAGTGGTTTGACTCGGCATGTCCGTATCCACACTGGGGAGAAACCCTACACATGCAATTCATGTGGTCCACATTTCTCAGAAAATGGTAGTTTGAAGAAACATATCCGGTGTATTCATACTGGGGAGAAACCCTAAAAATGTGGTACGTGTGGTGCACAATTCTCAGAAAATGGTAGTTTGAAGAAATATATCCGGTGTATCCATACTGGGGAGAAACCCTACAAATGTGACATATGTGGTGCACAATTCTCACAAAATGGTAATTTGAAGGGCCATGTCCGTATCCACACTGGAGAGAAACCCTACAAATGTGATACATGTGGTGCTCAATTCTCGGCAACCGATGATTTGACTAAGCATGTCCATATCCATACTGGGGAGAAACCCTACAAATGTGATATGTGTGGTGCACAATTCTCAGCAAGTGGTGATTTGAAGAAACATGTCCGTATTCATATTGGGGAGAAACCTTACAAATGTGATAGCTGTGGGGCAGAGTTTTCTAAAAGTGGTTCACTAAAGACACATGTAGTGCGTATCCACACTGGCAAACTCCTTCAGATGTGACTTCTGTGGACCACAGTTTAAAGACAAGTGGTACTGATAGTGATACTTTGTACACACATGCTCGGTTAAGAAATAGCTATTGTAAGACAAATGACTATTGGCAATGAAAAATGTCCGTGTGACGCATCACAAAGTGTCTGAGAGCTGTGGCCTGTCCAGTCTCAATGTTGCCTTGTCAACCATAGCCATGCAGGAATATAATTATTTAAATGTATGTTTTATATCAGACTCACTCCAGAGTATTATTGTTTATTTTGCATTGCACAATTCGTCAAGTCATTGCTTATACTTGTATACAACCAATGCAGGATTTGTTGGTTTTACCAAAATGTGCGATTACTGAAATGTCTTAGTATGGAAATGTGCTATTACAAAAACATCCCATTATATAAACGTCCTGTTACCGAAATGTCTGTTACCAACTGTCCATGGCCAAAGTGACCTTTATCAAACTGTCTGGCTGTCATCTGACTCACTACAGAGTATCATTGTTTCTGTTGGATTGCACAGTTTGTCAAGTCATTGTTTATTCTTGTATATGCCCAGTACAGCATTTAGGGCGTGGCAGACGGGGCAATCGCCCAGGAACCCCACAATATAACTTTGATGGGTGCGTCCACAAAACGCTTTTTGGGTAATTTCTTTGGTGTCGAAACGTTTTTAGACGTAACATGAGTGCTTCAGTGTAATGCAAACTAGTGGTCTAAATGTACAGAATTCGTATTTTGCACCGAAGTCCCAAGTGTATAAGAAAGGGACGAGTGACAACTATAATGATATAATATTGACTCAGTCACTGGCCTGGGGCCTCCACAGTCCTTAATCCGGTGCTGTGTATTAAAAATGATGCTCGTATCCATTGTTTCACTGAGCTACACTACTGAAATAGTGTGTTGAAAGTCACAAGAATTCGTGATGTCTGCAGACTTTGGCTTCATGCTTTGTAGAACATAGTCCACCCCTGTAGGAACGAGTTTTAAAAGATCACTATACTTCATTGGTAATACTGTTGCTAACTGTTGGTTGTTCCGTCGGTGGAGGTAACGTAGTCAATAAAACGGATGCAGCTGCAGCTTTTGACATTGTAAATTCCCAAATTTCCCATCACACTTCATATAATTACAAATATACGAACAACCGCATACGTCCTACACACACAGACACGCACACACGCACGCACGCGCACCACTGGGACCACGCAATATAATTTCATGGGGGCGTCCACAAAATGATTTTTAGTTAATTTTAGACGTAACTTGGGTGCTTCAGTATGGTGCAAACATTTAGTGTTTAGTGTACACACATTCGATATCTTTTTAGTCCTTTGTGCCAAAGGTCCAAGGGACTATTGCCATCACTCTGCGTCTGCCGTTAGCTGCCGTATCTCAGAAACTGTTCAGCAACTTTTGTTCTTATTTTGCATAGACGTATCTTAGGATACTGCCACTATGCACGAGAAGTCTGTATTTGATTGAATCGTTCTAAGGACCCTGTAGGGCCCAAACAGCTGGTAATTTGTCACATTTTGCCTATTTTTTTCAAAAACTTCAGCAACTTTTTGTTCTAATTTTGCACAGATGTATCTTAGGGTACTGCCACTATACACAACAAAATCTGTATTTGATTGAATCATTCTAGGGGTACCTAATGACCCTCCAAAAAAATCCCAAAACTGGTCATTTTCACATTTTGCCTATTTTTTCAAAAACTAACTTTTTCTCTAATTTTGCATAGACATTTCATGTGGTAGTGCCACTATACACAAGCAATCTGTGTTTGATTGAATCATTCTAAGGGCACCAAAGGTCCCCTGAAATGCTAAATTTGCTAACTAAATTGTCTACTGCAGGAGCAGCTCTATCTGGCTAATCCTTTTCCTACGACATCTGTCACACCTCACTGATCCTGCCTGATGGAAACTATGACTAATCTGTAATTGGTCACTGGCAGAGGCTTCCATGTTCCTTTTCTGGCACAATACATAAAATCTACTGCTAGAGGATAGTCTCAAGGGCCCTTCTAAAAACCACATCACTAGATAGTGTACAAATTTACATTTTGGGGGGCTGTGTCAGCCTTTTTCTCGTGTGATGTAGAGTTACCACAATGAGAAAACTTGTCTCCTTTGTTATTTGCTATTTACCTGAATGATTTTGAACAGAGTGTTAGTCATAATTTTAAGGGACTTGGCATGGCAGCTGGTGAAATTTACAACAACCTTAGTTGTGATGAAGTATACATTTTCTTATATATGTTCTACTATATGCTGATGATACTAGAATGATTCAATCAAATACAGATTTCTTGTGTATAGCGGAACTATGTCAACTCTTCTAATGGTTGACATTTGGTTGTTTCTGGATGACCCCTTAAAATGTATGCCCAACTGTCCAGGGGTCTAGTTGGTGCTGGCTGGGAAGCTATTCCCCTTCCCAAGACATGTCACATGCAGAGTCTGTGTCTTGCATGGATATCTGTTTTTATGCAGTTGTTTTATATAAGCAGGAGGTTTGTGAAATTAGTTATTCTTAAGCCACAGAAAAGTTATTCCCAGTTTCTTATTTAAAAACAACATTTTATTTTCTATTATAATTATCCTCTAAATGCAAGACATGGTGCAATAAGTGAACAGTAAACATGTCAACATTTTACTTCCATCATAACCCTTTATGGTCTGTAACTATGATTCACCAAAAAACATTTGATTAATAATTACCTACAGGATTGTTTGATTTCCACCCGGCAGAAACGGCAACAATAGGAAATACATGCCATTGATAGGCAAACGTGTTCTTTTTATAGAAAACGTCAGTTTCTTTCTGTACCTGTCTACCTATGATAACCATTTGTCCGCCCTGCTCACAATAAACGTTACATGAATGATAAAAAGAAGATCACTGCCACTTAACTTGTGGATTATTATTATAAAACTGCTCTGCTACTGCTTGGTGGACAGTTAGTTAGTGGCTCAATTCAAATACATCAGGACGTTTTTCACACCTGCATGGTAGTTTAGGCTCAGTAATGTGCTGGCAGCCACTATACATATAGGCTTGTATGAAAAGGATAGTTGGAAGAAGAACTCTTCAAAGCACCATTGCATCCATGTAGCCATGCAGCAGTCACACGGTCCCAGTGTCTGATGCTACCTTTTGCTCTCAAACAATCTGTCCTCTTAGTTTTACACATAAAGACATAATTTGGCTTAACTTGATAAGTTTTTGTAGCAGCACATTTGTACTTCTAATGTGTCAGTGCAACATAACATACATATTGTGTGCCACATTCGTACTTCTAGTGTGTCAGTGCAACATAACATACATACTGTGTGCCACATTTGTACTTCTAGTGTGTCAGTGCAACATAACATACATACTGTGTGCCACATTTGTACTTCTAGTGTGTCAGTGCAACATAACATACATACTGTGTGCCACATTTGTACTTCTAGTGTGTCAGTGCAACATAACATACATACTGTGTGCCACATTTGTACTTCTAGTGTGTCAGTGCAACATAACATACATACTGTGTGCCACATTCGTACTTCTAGTGTGTCAGTGCAACATAACATACATACTGTGTGCCACATTTGTACTTCTAGTGTGTCATTGCAACGTAACATACATACTGTGTGCCACATTTGTACTTCTAGTGTGTCAGTGCAACATAACATACATACTGTGTGCCACATTTATACTTCTAGTGTGTCAGTGCAACATAATATACATACTGTGTGCCACATTTGTACTTCTAGTGTGTCATTGCAACATAACATACATACTGTGTGCCACATTTGTACTTCTAGTGTGTCAGTGCAACATAACATACATACTGTGTGCCACATTTGTACTTCTAGTGTGTCAGTGCAACATAACATACATACTGTGTGCCACATTCGTACTTCTAGTGTGTCAGTGCAACATAACATACATACTGTGTGCCACATTTGTACATCTAGTGTGTCAGTGCAACATAACATACATACTGTGTGCCACATTTATACTTCTAGTGTGTCAGTGCAACATAACATACATACTGTGTGCCACATTTATACTTCTAGTGTGTCAGTGCAACATAACATACATACTGTGTGCCACATTTGTACTTCTAGTGTGTCAGTGCAACATAACATACATACTGTGTGCCACATTTGTACTTCTAGTGTGTCAGTGCAACATAACATACATACTGTGTGCCACATTTATACTTCTAGTGTGTCAGTGCAACATAACATACATACTGTGTGCCACATTTATACTTCTAGTGTGTCAGTGCAACATAACATACATACTGTGTGCCACATTTATACTTCTAGTGTGTCAGTGCAACATAACATACATACTGTGTGCCACATTTATACTTCTAGTGTGTCAGTGCAACATAACACATACTGTGTGCCACATTTATACTTCTAGTGTGTCAGTGCAACATAACATACATACTGTGTGCCACATTTGTACTTCTAGTGTGTCAATGCAACATAACATACATACTGTGTGCCACATTTGTACTTCTAGTGTGTCAGTGCAACATAACATACATACTGTGTGCCACATTCGTACTTCTAGTGTGTCAGTGCAACATAACATACATACTGTGTGCCACATTTGGACTTCTAGTGTGTCAGTGCAACATAACATACATACTGTGTGCCACATTTGTACTTCTAGTGTGTCAGTGTAACATAACATACATACTGTGTGCCACATTTGTACTTCTAGTGTGTCAGTGCAACATAACATACATACTGTGTGCCACATTCGTACTTCTAGTGTGTCAGTGCAACATAACATACATACTGTGTGCCACATTTGGACTTCTAGTGTGACAGTGCAACATAACATACATACTGTTTGCCACATTTGTACTTCTAGTGTGTCAGTGCAACGTAACATACATACAGTGTGCCACATTTGTACTTCTAGTGTGTCAGTGCAACGTAACATACATACTGTGTGCCACATTTGTACTTCTAGTGTGTCAGTGCAACGTAACATACATACTGTGTGCCACATTTGTACTTCTAGTGTGTCAGTGCAACGTAACATACATACTGTGTGCCACATTTGTACTTCTAGTGTGTCAGTGCAACGTAACATACATACTGTGTGCCACATTTGTACTTCTAGTGTGTCAGTGCAACGTAACATACATACTGTGTGCCACATTTGTACTTCTAGTGTGTCAGTGCAACATAACATACATACTGTGTGCCACATTTGTACTTCTAGTGTGTCAGTGCAACATAACATACATACTCTGTGCCACATTTGTACTTCTAGTGTGTCAGTGCAACATAACATACATACTGTGTGGCACATTCGTACTACTAGTGTGTCAGTGCAACATAACATACATACTGTGTGCCACATTTGTACTTCTAGTGTGTCAATGTAACATAACATACATACTGTGTGCCACATTTGTACTTCTAGTGTGTCAGTGCAACATAACATACATACTGTGTGCCACATTCGTACTTCTAGTGTGTCAGTGCAACATAACATACATACTGTGTGCCACATTTGTACTTCTGGTGTGTCAGTGCAACGTAACATACATACTGTGTGCCACATTTGTACTTCTGGTGTGTCAGTGCAACATAACATACATACTGTGTGCCACATTTGTACTTCTAGTGTGTCAGTGCAACATAACATACATACTGTGTGCCACATTCGTACTTCTAGTGTGTCAGTGCAACATAACATACATACTGTGTGCCACATTTGTACTTCTAGTGTGTCAGTGCAACATAACATACATACTGTGTGCCACATTCGTACTTCTAGTGTGTCAGTGCAACATAACATACATACTGTGTGCCACATTCGTACTTCTAGTGTGTCAGTGCAACATAACATACATACTGTGTGCCACATTCGTACTTCTAGTGTGTCAGTGCAACATAACATACATACTGTGTGCCACATTTGTACTTCTGGTGTGTCAGTGCAACGTAACATACATACTGTGTGCCACATTTGTACTTCTGGTGTGTCAGTGCAACATAACATACATACTGTGTGCCACATTTGTACTTCTAGTGTGTCAGTGCAACATAACATACATACTGTGTGCCACATTTGTACTTCTAGTGTGTCAGTGCAACATAACATACATACTGTGTGCCACATTCGTACTTCTAGTGTGTCAGTGCAACGTAACATACATACTGTGTGCCACATTTATACTTCTAGTTTGTCAGAGCAACATAACATACATACTGTGTGCCACATTTGTACTTCTAGTGTGTCATTGCAACGTAACATACATACTGTGTGCCACATTTGTACTTCTAGTGTGTCAGTGCAACATAACATACATACTGTGTGCCACATTTGTACTTCTAGTGTGTCAGTGCAACATAACATACATACTGTGTGCCACATTTGTACTTCTAGTGTGTCAGTGCAACATAACATACATACTGTGTGCCACATTTGTACTTCTAGTGTGTCAGTGCAACATAACATACATACTGTGTGCCACATTTGTACTTCTAGTGTGTCAGTGCAACATAACATACATACTGTGTGCCACATTTATACTTCTAGTGTGTCAGTGCAACATAACATACATACTGTGTGCCACATTCGTACTTCTAGTGTGTCAGTGCAACATAACATACATACTGTGTGCCACATTTGTACTTCTAGTGTGTCAGTGCAACATAACATACATACTGTGTGCCACATTTGTACTTCTAGTGTGTCAGTGCAACATAACATACATACTGTGTGCCACATTTGTACTTCTAGTGTGTCAGTGCAACATAACATACATACTGTGTGCCACATTTGTACTTCTAGTGTGTCAGTGCAACATAACATACATACTGTGTGCCACATTTGTACTTCTAGTGTGTCAGTGCAACATAACATACATACTGTGTGCCACATTTCTACTACTAGTGTGTCAGTGCAACATAACATACATACTGTGTGCCACATTTGTACTTCTAGTGTGTCAGTGCAACGTAACATACATACTGTGTGCCACATTTGTACTTCTAGTGTGTCAGTGCAACATAACATGCATACTGTGTGCCACATTTGTACTTCTAGTGTGTCAGTGCAACATAACATACATACTGTGTGCCACATTTGTACTTCTAGTGTGTCATTGCAACGTAACATACATACTGTGTGCCACATTTGTACTTCTAGTGTGTCAGTGCAACATAACATGCATACTGTGTGCCACATTTGTACTTCTAGTGTGTCAGTGCAACATAACATACATACTGTGTGCCACATTTGTATTTCTAGTGTGTCAGTGCAACATAACATACATACTGTGTGCCACATTTCTACTACTAGTGTGTCAGTGCAACATAACATACATACTGTGTGCCACATTTGTACTTCTAGTGTGTCAGTGCAACATAACATACATACTGTGTGCCACATTTGTATTTCTAGTGTGTCAGTGCAACATAACATACATACTGT
Organism: Escarpia spicata; assembly: GCA_963995525.1. Classification (NCBI taxonomy): domain Eukaryota; kingdom Metazoa; phylum Annelida; class Polychaeta; order Sabellida; family Siboglinidae; genus Escarpia; species Escarpia spicata. The sequence goes on along the minus strand of CAXEFP010000956.1, from coordinate 38,256 downwards.
GTGCCACATTCGTACTTCTAGTGTGTCAGTGCAACATAACATACATACTGTGTGCCACATTCGTACATCTAGTGTGTCAGTGCAACATAACATACATACTGTGTGCCACATTCGTACTTCTAGTGTGTCAGTGCAACATAACATACATACTGTGTGCCACATTTGTACTTCTAGTGTGTCAGTGCAACATAACATACATACTGTGTGCCACATTCGTACTTCTGGTGTGTCAGTGCAACATAACATACATACTGTGTGCCACATTCGTACTTCTAGTGTGTCAGTGCAACATAACATACATATTGTGTGCCACATTCGTACTTCTAGTGTGTCAGTGCAACATAACATACATACTGTGTGCCACATTCGTACTTCTAGTGTGTCAGTGCAACATAACATACATACTGTGTGCCACATTTGTACTTCTAGTGTGTCAGTGCAACATAACATACATACTGTGTGCCACATTTGTACTTCTAGTGTGTCAATGTAACATAACATACATACTGTGTGCCACATTTGTACTTCTAGTGTGTCAGTGCAACATAACATACATATTGTGTGCCACATTCGTACTTCTAGTGTGTCAGTGCAACATAACATACATACTGTGTGCCACATTCGTACTTCTAGTGTGTCAGTGCAACATAACATACATACTGTGTGCCACATTTGTACTTCTAGTGTGTCAGTGCAACATAACATACATACTGTGTGCCACATTTGTACTTCTAGTGTGTCAATGTAACATAACATACATACTGTGTGCCACATTTGTACTTCTAGTGTGTCAGTGCAACATAACATACATACTGTGTGCCACATTTGTACTTCTAGTGTGTCAGTGCAACATAACATACATACTGTGTGCCAGTTTTGAACATCATGCATGTAATATTTCCATGCAATCCATATGCGTATAACATGTCAACATTTTACTTCCATCATAACCCTTTATGGTCTGTAACTATGATTCACCAAAAAACATTTCATTAATAATTACCTACAGGGTTGTTTGATTTCTGCCTGGCAGAAACGGCAACAATAGGAAATACATGCCATTGATAGGCAAACGTGTTCTTTTTATAAAAAAAACATCAGTTTCTTTCTATACCTGTCTACATATGATAACCATTTGTCCGCCCTGCTCACAATAAACATCACATGAATGATAAAAAGAAGATCACTGCCACTTAGCTTGTGGATTATTATTATAAAACTGCTCTGCTACTGCTTGGTGGACAGTTAATTAGTGGCTCAAGTTCAAATACATCAGGACGTTTTTCACACCTGCATGGCAGTTTAGGCTCAGTAATGTGCTGGCAGCCACTAAACCTATAGGCTTGTATGAAAAGGATAGTTGGCAGAAGAACTAACGTCAAAGCACCATTGCATCCATTTAGCCATGCAGCAGTCACACTGTCCCAGTGTCTGATGCTACCTTTTGCTCTCAAATAATCTGTCCTCTTAGTTTTACACATAAAGACATCATTTGGCATAACTTGATAAGTTTTTGTAGCAGCACATTTGTACTTCCAGTGTATCATTGCTACATAACATACATCTTACATCCTGTGTGCCACATTTGAACGTCATGCATGTAATATTTCCATGCAATCCATTTGCATATATCATATAAAACTTCAACAGCCGTTTTCTTCATTTTCACTTTTTGAACCCTACCACGTTCAATGCTCCATAACTTCGCCAATTTTATAGCAGTCATAATTTTTGAAACCATGTAAAGCACCCTATCAAACCTTTACAAGGATTGAAGAAAACAATGTTACAATTTTTCCGACTTATCACTCATTTAGTCAGCCGGGGTCACTTATAGACGTATTAGTCCAAAGGACTTCAGGGCCACTTGGCCCATTTTAAAAATAATCTCATGGTTGAAATCACGTGTTGTACCTAATTGTAGGTAATTGATTCCATTACCATATGATAGGATCTATTAAAATATATATGCAGTATTACTAGTCTGTTATTTATGTTATCTTAGAGTACCATATCACAGTTAATAAAACATCGAGTCAGATACATTGTACACTTTACTCAATTTCCAAGTATCATTCAGAACTTGTGCCAAAATATATATTACATATACAACTTGAAAACGACATTAAACTGTGTTAATTATGTTACCAGTTTAGGAATATATGTGGTGCAACAGGGGTAATTTTCTTACAGTCATTTCTACCAATCCAACAACAAACAATATTATTTAATTACTAAGATGCAAGACATTAATTCAGAAGATGTTTTAAACATTACATGTAAGCGCCACCTAGCAGACACCAATGACCTAACTCCAAAACCCAGCCAATGCAAGGCACAAGTTTACATTCTACTGGAGTACAAAAATCTGTCATACCCAAGGTCAAATAAAATCAGTTTCTCATCATAACTTTGTCAAAAAGTAAATGAGGTGTGTGGTTTTTATTTTTAATATGTTGATATCAAAGGGGTTATTCTCAACATTCAACAAGTTAAGACATGTACCGAGCAGGCAAAGGTGTACTCATTGATTTGGCTTGTTACAAATCATAATTTTAACTTGTGCCTGAACACGTGTTTAGAGGAATAATTGTACTTTAAAAATAGTTTTGCGGGGCCAGTGTTTAAATGTGCATGCTGACGACAATCTGGGAATATATTTTGTGTGGCCTAAAGAAAGAAGACAACACAATCTCAGCAAAAATATTTATTTTGTTGTTGCCATCTTTGCAACAATCTAAATGCGTTCCTCACTCTTTTTAAATATAACCTTCTTAATTAAAACTAGAATAAATATGTTGAAAGAATACTGCCTGCTAAATCACTTTTTGCAAACCTGAAAGTGTTTGCAATTTGAATAATTCGACCAAGAAATGTTCACATTGTGGCCAACACACTCGGGTTATAGACACCTCTATTGGCAACACAGCAGCCACTGGTTGCTTTTAACAACACATTCAGGTTATAGACACCTCTATTGGCAACATAGCAGCCACTGGTTGCTTTTAACAACACATTCAGGTTATAGACACCTCTATTGGCAACATAGCAGCCACTGGTTGCTTTTAACAACACATTCAGATTATAGACACCTCTATTGGCAACATAGCAGCCACTGGTTGCTTTTAACAACACATTGAGGTTATAGACACCTATATTGGCAACATAGCAGCCACTGGTTGCTTTTAACCGCAGTCTTTCGATTTCTGGCATGTTTTTTATGTATGGATGGAACCACTATCAGATAAATACAAAACATTACCAGAAGTCATAGCAAATGTGCGTGAACAGTAAGTAAAGGTAAATTTACTTATACACTTGAAGATAATATGATACCCACATATTTGGACCACCTGAAAAGTTAAAGACATGCAGCAAAGTAATTCATAAATGGAAGTTTTAAGAGTCATTCTATACACACATAAACTACCCACTAATTTCAGGAATGATAAGAACATGGATAAACAAAGTTTAATGATGAAAATAAGTGAAAACTGGTCCTCGCTGCCTTTGGCACATGAAAATGTGTTGATTATAATCATATCAACACCGTAATGGCAGAATAGGCTAATAGACTGCATGTGTCCTTTTATGACAGGATAACTTGGTCTGTGTCAACGTTGCCATGCCTTTGCAAATGACATATAACACGCAATCCAGTAGATGGTACCACATATGAGTAATTACAATGACATGTAACACGTAATCCAGTAGATGGCACCGCATATATGAGCCATTACAATGACATATAACACGCAATCCAGTAGATGGTACCACATATGAGTCATTACAATGACATATAACTCGTAATCCAGTAGATGGTACCACATATATGAGCCATAGCAATGATGTATAACACGTAATCCAGTAGATGGTACCACATGTATGAGCCATTACAATGACATAACAAGTAATCCAGCAGATGGTACCAAATGTATGAGCAATTACAATGACATATAACACATAATCCAGTAGATTTTACAAAATATATGAGCCATTGTAATGAAATGCGGTAACGCGCAGTTGGGGTGAATGAAGGTAAAACGAGGTCATTTGAAAGCTCTACATCTCCCCATCCCAATTAGGCCTCTCGCAGAGCTGCCAAGTTGTGCAGAAAGCAAGGTCAAACAAGGTCACCGTCAAATGAAAATTTTCCGAATTGTGCGCTTCCGCAACCATTGTCGCATATCTTCTTTGCTTAATTACAAGATGAGATGGCCAAGTCATATGTTTTTGGAAAGCCTATTGTCACCCCGTCAAAATGAGGTACGACTTGGTGGTGTTACCTTATACGGTACGAGTGGAACTAAAGTCAAACAAGGTCACCGTGAAATTATGAATATTCTATTTTTTGGCAATACCGCGAAAGTTACAATGACCCTGCAACTACTTCATTTATATGTACGTGTCATATACTGTGTGAAAGAACCATTTCTCCCCGTCAAAATGAGATATGACATGAAACTGTCAGTTGACGGAGTAGGTGTGGAGCGACGATCAAACAGAGTCACCGTCAAGTGATAAGTGTTCGAAATTGTGTCATCCGCAAACGTCATACAATATAAATGGTTGCGTATATATCTATGTTACCTATATATTCATGACAACGTCGTATACGGGTGGAAAGCCAACTATGTCCCCGTAAAAATGCGATACGACGCAGAGCTACCAAGTGGTACGGTAGGTGTGGAGTGAAGGTTAAACAAGGTCACCATCAAACGACGAATGTTCAAAACTACGCCACTCCGCAAAAGTTGTACACTTACAATGGTTGCGCAGGTACGTTATCTACATATACTAGATCATGTTGCATACCGTATCCCCGTCAAAAATGAGACGTGGCATGGAGTTGTAACGTGGTGCTATAACTGTGGAGTGAAGGTTAAACAAGGTCAACGGCAGCACATTAATGATGATGGTGATAAATAATAATAACCTGTCATGTATTGATTTCTTAAATCATAAAAAGGTTCAATATCACCATAATGCTTAAATATTTCCTTTCAGAACTGACCTATATACATATATGTGCATGTGCTTTAACTGTTTTTTTCTCAAAATTTAGAATGTGGAAGCACTTCTTGCAAGAAGACCACTGTCGAGTATACGTGAAGCCAGCTTCTCTGTACGTGTACAGACGATTCATCACAAATCGTTTCCTCATCAATTCACAGGTAACACAATTACTCAATATGATGTAGGATACTTCAAGTTATAATTGTCCTAAAAGTAACCTTTAAGTTTTATAAATTGACACATAAATCGTACGTACATATTCTTGTATTTCAACTCATTTCATTTCCTATTCATCATTTAACCTGACGTACATTTAGCGTCCTCTACATCTATCTATTGCATTTCATTTTCACGTTTGAAGATTGTCTTTAAACTAATGTGTATTTCTTACAAAACTATCAATTTAAGTTGGTGTATTTCCTTTAGCTGTGTATTTATTTATATCTATATAACATCCAAAGTATTTCAATAGCAATGAACACCTTTAATGTACCAATGTGCTTTAAAAGTTGATTTTTGTCTTTCATACCTGGTAATTCACTGTGATTCACTGCACCAGTAATTTCCAAAAACTACACATGTAAACCACACATGTCGATCATATATATTTGAATGCCACTTAGCTTTAGTTTCCACACAGTGAATGTACATAACAAATAAACGTCATACATTAAACGTTAACACAACATTTATTTTGTCATTTTCTGTTTCATACGTGAATCAGAACATTGGTGTTTGTATGTTTCACATACAAACAAACACACACATGCACACACACACATGCACACACACACACACACACACACACACACACACACACACACACACACACACACACACACACACACACACACACACACACACACACACACACATACACACACACACACACAAACACACACACGCCACACTTTGAATGACACTTTGCTTTAGTTTCCACTCAGTGAATGTACATAACAAATTAACATTAGAAAGTACCTTCAGTGGCTTGCACTTGGATTTACTTTATTCAAGATGCATCAGCAGAAATCAAAATGCAGACAGACTTGCTAGTTCATAAAATATATCACAATTTATAGACAGCTGCATAAAGGTATCTTGGAGTAGAACATTATGCTTACATGTAGCAGATCATGTTTCAAACACAATAGGATAGAGAGGCCACCATGTATCACAACCATTATATTGTTAAATAAACAAATTTCTTAATCATTATATTGTTGTTTTTATATTAGACTACAAATTACCCTCTACAATTTGTGTACATACATTGTAGAAAATATGTAATTTCATGAAAACTAAAAATGTACAAACTACTTTTTTATTCTTATTAGCCTTACCTTTATGATGCTATCTTTGTATCACTGTTTCACCACGTTACATTGAAATGGGTTTTAAACATTATTTCTTGAGAAACATGTAATGTTCAATAACATAGCACAAGCAGTAAGTGTCTGTATATTTTACTTCATTTATTAAAGATTTTTTGTCATATATGTTAATTATTGCTGAAAATGTTTAATGTACTTGATGGAGTTGTGTCATCAGAATAAATGTTATTCTGGGTATCGTGTTGAAGACATATGAACGACTTACATTGATTAGCTGGGATTATTATTCCTGTGTGTGTTTTGTTGTATATAATATCAATGTGTTTACTCTAACATATATTATTGTTACAGGGTCTTGTTTGAAGAATAAAGTGTTGAAATCCGAACCGTCTTGCATCGTCGCATTTATATGTGAGTTTTGTGGGGAAATGCGGCCCCACCTACATATCTCGCTGCGAAATAAGTTCTTTCCTTAAAAACAGTCAATAATTGCCCAAGTTGAGCTATGAGACCGTCCCAATGTAAGTTTGCTGTAGTGGTATTCCATTGTCTATTGATTTTGCTCCTATTGTTGTTGCTGTTGGCGTTATTTTTCTTTTTTTCTTTATCTAGTCTTTTCCTGTTTGCCTAGTCTGTAGGCTCGATTGTGTGTTTGTGTGTGCGTGCGTGCGTGCGTGCGTGCGTGCGTGCGTGCGTGATTGTTAGTATGTGAAGTTGTAAAGGTCTGGATGGTCTCTCCAGTCTCTTTGGAGGCGGGACTTCAGCTGATTGATTGTCTGTGCTTGGACTGTGTCTTCTGATATTGCATTCCAAGATCTTACCACACGAGTGGAGAGGAAAGAATGTCTGGTTCCTGGTGATGTCTGTGTAACTAGCTTTTCTCTGTGACCTCTTGTGGTTCCAATGGCTTTTAGGTACATCTGCTTTTGTGGGCAGAGTAAGCATTTACAGTCCTGGTCGATTTGGTCTTTCTGTAGGTGAGGGAACCAGACACAGGATGCATATTCCAGGTATGGTCTGACCATTGCCTTGTAGAGTAGTAGGAATTTCTCCTTGTTGAGATGCCGGAATGTACGGGCTAGACACCCCAGAACTTGATTGGCCTTTTTGACACTATTCTCGATGTGGTCAGAAAACTTGAGTTGTAGGTCGTTGGTTACTTCTTGTGACTGCCTTCATAGTCCCTTCTCAGGTGGTATTCAGTTCGTGGGTTTGAATGTCCGAGGTGTAGAACGTGACATTTGTCAGGATGTAAGTTCATTTGCATCATATTCGACCAGTCTTGTAGCTTTGTCAGGTCTTCGTGTAGAGAGTTGGAGGAGTCGATTTCGCCTGTCAGTGGTGCGTAGAGCTTGGTGTTGTCTGCAAACATAGAGGTCAGATTGTCCATGCGTCCCGGGATATCGCTGACAAACATTGTGAATAATATTGGTCCCAGGACTGACCCCTGAAGAACTCCGCTAAGTACACTGCTCCAGGGTGATTGGTCTCCGTGTACTGATACCTTTTATCTCCGGTCACACAGGAATGCGTTTATCCTTCCTAAGGCTATGTCTTTGATTCCTAGACTTTCCAACTGTTTGAGAAGGCGCTGGTGTGGGACGGTGTCAAAAGCCTTTGCATAATCAAGGTAGATTATGTCAACAGGTATGTTGTGCATCAAAGCCTCAGTCCAGACATTCAGCGCTTCCAACAAGTTTGTGGTTGTACTTTTTCCTGCAGTGAAGCCATGCTGTTGCTCACATTCGAGGTGATTTAGTTTGATGTGTTCTATGAGCTGTTCAACAATCACTCTCTCTCTCTCTGTAGAGTCTTCCAGATGATTGACGTCAGAGACAAAGGTCTGTAATTTGCTCGGTTTCTCTTCTCAGACTTCTTGTAGATGGGTCAAATTATAGCATATTGTCATTGTCTTGGCAGGATTGATGTGTTGATGCTTGAGTTGAAGATTATGTTGAGAGGCACACGTAGTTGTTCTGCCATCTCCTTCAGGATTCTTGGGCTGACGTCATCAATGCCTGGTGATTTGTCAGTCTTCAATTGGAAAAGGCACTTCTTAACCAGTTCTTCTGTGCTGTGAGTGCTTCAGTAGTCATGTTCTTTGGTGTGACATGCGGGACATTGGCAGTGTCTTCTTCTTTGAATGATTTGAAGAAGTGCTTAGTACCTCTGCCGCCTCTTGATCGCTTTTGGTAAGTGTTCCGTCCTGCTTGAACAATTGGCCTATGCCACCCTTTGTTTCTTCTGTTTCTGGTGTATTTCCAGATTCCTTAATTTATTGTTCGTCCTACATTTCCCGGCTAGTTTATGTTCAAACTGTCTGCGTGCTCTTCTGATTGAATGTTGAGCTGTGTTCCTGCATCTGATGTTGGCCTGGTAGTATTCCCCTTCCTTTGTATTTAGGTATCGGATCCACGAGCTGTGTTTCCTTCTTACTTTTCTCAGGGCAGCTTGAGTCATCCATACTGGCTTGGCTCGGGCATTCTCGGTGGTGGTATAGAGTTGTGTACGCATTCATCAACTGTTTTTTTTATAAATATTGTCTCCAGTTTGTCTGTTTCCTCCTGTGGGTTCATTCCATCTAGTACTGTTATCCAGTCTAGGTTTAGCATCTCTTTCATTTAGTTTGTCTTGTCATAACTGTATATGATCCGTTTCTTCGGTAGTTGTGCCACAAATATGTTAAGGTTCATGTTGAGACTGATGTGGTCGCTATTTCCCAAATGACGACCATCGTTTAGATTTGCTATTGTGTTTTCTTCTGTTGTGAAGATCAGGTCGTCCAGTGTTGGTTGTTGGCCTTATCGGTATGTTGTTGGCTTGTGCACATGTTGATGATAGTATGTGTCCCTAATTACTTCAATGAACCGCTGTTCATCGGAACCATCCCTATAGGTGTGCGGGATAGACGGTTCAGGATCCCATACTATCCTGTTGAGGTTGAAATCTCCATTACAAGAGCATGTGTAATTATTCTTGGTGCTTCTGAGCTGTGTCTGATGGCTGCATGTAGTTGCTTAATTGTCTCTTTGTCTTGCTATTTCAGGTGTTCCACTTCTGTAGATGAATCCTATTAGACTATATGTGTATTTTGCCTTGAATGTTATCCACACTGCATCTACATGATGGCCACATCGTCGCCGACGGAGCACGTGCGAAGTTACATGTCATTACTTTATGAATATTAATGAAATTCGCCAAGCCGCAAATCGTGTGACCACGATAATAATCGCATGGTGGAGGCACTTGTGTTTTATTAGTCCCTAATAGGTGGCAGCACATTATCATTCAACAACATCGCGGAGGTTTCATTGCTGGTTTTCCACTACCCTTTCTGATCGTTAGCTAAAAGTAAACTTGTATGTTTTTGATTATGTGGCCTGGTGCGGTAGATGTGGTTGGATAAATTTAAGGTATGACAGTTTATTCCTTGACCTGGTTACGTAGCCGCCGGGTTACCTAGCTGTCTGTGGGCGATAATTAAGAATATCGCCTTGGCATATATAATTATACGAAGGCCTATATTATATTATTATTATATAAGTATAACACCTCAGAATAATAGGACGAAATCGTCTGATCGCAGCATACAGTTGGTTTGTTAATTATCAGACTCTCTTCATTAAATTCTAATATTAAAACTATAGGTGATTTTTTACTTTCTAACCAAAACTATAGGTGATTTTACTTTCTGACTTTCTAACCAAGAAAACGACCACCTACAAACACAGTATACTATATTATAGGCTAGCCGCCAAACTTCTCCACATATTAAATTATATATAAATATAGTATATTATTCGTAAAAATTACTATTGTATAAGTATAGACAATATTATAGTCTTTATAGCCTAGATACATGTATTGCGTAATATATGAACACTACGTTATCAAACAATTATATTTACATTCCTGTGACAATCAAGTCACACAAAGTATAATTTAATTTAAAAAACTAAAACTTGACATCTCTGGTGGTAGCTCCGTGGTTACCATGTCAAGGCATCATGCACGCACAGCACTTATAATTATTAATTTACCTATGTGCATACATACACACCTATAATTATCAATATATCTACATGCACATTATCACACATATAAACACCTATTTATAAATTATTATAGATATATAGAAAATAATATACATGCATACACACATAAAATTACACGTCTTTGGTTATAGTAATGACACTTGATACAGTTTCTATGAACCTTATTTGTACTGCGACACCTCGAAACAAGATTAATTTTATGGTAGCTGTGGAGCTACAGGTTGCCACCTCCAGAGATGTAGAGTATAGTTTAATTTGTTTTGTGAATTTTGATCTTTATGGACATGTCAGTGTATATTTTTGATAACATGTCAGAAAGTTAAAGATCGCTAGAATTCATATAGTTTTTGAATATATAGAATGGATATAATTTGTCACAATAGAAATCATAAATTTTTCTTAAATTTACCTGTCTGCTAGTATTTCTAATGTTACCTACATCTACAGTACTGACACATGTTGTTTCAGACGACTGTGGTGTTATCAAAGGTTGTGTGTGTCAGAGATGTCTACAATGTCCAAGTTACACAAACACACACAGTGATAACAACAACTGTTGAGTTGTCTGCACCAAAACAGCATAGGACATTGAGCCAAGTCACTGAATGTCCACACGTTTCCCTTCAGCAACAAGAGAAAACATGTGACAGCGTCTCCTGTGGAACAATACTTACATTTAAGCAGACACCAATTCCTTTTTGGTAAAGGTAGCCATTCAAGTGTGACCGTTATGGAGTGAACATTTAATGACTCATTTGCGATCTCTGACTTGTGGAAAAAAATGAAATTGTTGCGAATTATCATCTCGTAGAACTTTCAAACTGCACATATATGGACATTGATACTGTGGGGAAACCTGTAGATGTGACATCTGTGCACACTGTCTTGTTGTGTGGCGACTAAACGCTCCTCGTGTACATCCGGACAGAAGAAAACCCTTCAAATGTGATGCATGTCATCTACAACTCTCTCAGTATGGTAACATACAGGTGCACAGGCACTTGTGATCAAAGGGTTTACATGCTGTAGTAATATTACTAAAGTGGAAGACAGAAGAGTGAATCTTCTCTGGTGAAACGTTACACATGGGATGTACATGGAAACATGATAGAACTGAAACTATTATCAATATGTCTGTGAATGTGCACACTCGTATCATTGAGAAGAGATTTGTATGTGACACTTGTGGGAAACATTTTTTAAACAACAGTGGCTTAAAGTTACATGTCCGTATCCACACTGGAGAGAAACCCTACAAATGTGATACATGTGGTGCACAATTTTCAGCAAACAGTGATTTGACTAAGCATGTCCGTATCCACACTGGGGAGAAACCCTACAAATGCAATACATGTGGTGCACAATTCTCAGTAAGCGATGGTTTGACTAAGCATATCCGTATCCACACAGGGGAAAAACCCTACAAATGTGATACGTGTGGTGCACAATTCTCAAGAAATTGTCATCTGAAGACACATATCCGTATCCACACAGGGGAGAAACCCTACAAATGTGATATGTGTGGTGCACAATTCTCAACAAATGGTTATTTGAAGACACACATCCGTACCCACACTGGGGAGAAACCCTACAAATGTGATACATGTGGTGCACAATTCTCACAAAATAGCAGTTTGAAGAAACATGTCCGTATCCACACTGGAGAGAAACCCTACAAATGTGATACATGTGGTGCACAATTCTCAGCAAGCAGTGGTTTGACTCAGCATGTCTGTATCCACACTGGAGAGAAACCCTACAAATGTGATACGTGTGGTGCACAATTCTCAGCAAGCGGTGATTTTAGGAAACATGTCCGTATTCATATTGGGAAGAAACCTTACAAATGTGATACGTGTGGTGCACAATTCTCAAGAAATGGTCATTTGAAGACACATATCCGTACCCACACTGGGGAGAAACCCTATCAATGTGATACGTGTGGTGCACAATTCTCAGAAAATGGTCATTTGAAGAGACATATCCGTACCCACACTGGGGAGAAACCTTACAAATGTGATACGTGTGGTGCACAATTCTCAGAAAATGGTCATTTGAAGACACACATCCGTACCCACACTGGGGAGAAACCCTACAAATGTGATACATGTGGTGCACAATTCTCATCAAGCAATGGTTTGACTAAGCATATCTGTATACACACTGGGGAGAAACCCTACAAATGTGAAACATGTGGTGCACAATTCTCAGCAAGCAGTGATTTGACTAGGCATGTCCGTATCCATACTGGGGAGAAACCCTACAAATGTGATACATGTGGTGCACAATTCTCATCAAGCAATGGTTTGACTCAGCATGTCCGTATCCACACAGGTGAGAAACCCTACAAATGTGATACATGTGGTGCACAATTCTCACAAGGTAGCAGTTTAAAGAAACATGTCCGTATCCACACTGGAGAGAAACCCTACAAATGCAATTCATGTGGTGCACATTTCTCAGAAAATGGTAGTTTGAAGAAACATATCCGGTGTATTCATACTGGGGAGAAACCCTAAAAATGTGGTACGTGTGGGGCACAATTCTCAGAAAATGGTAGTTTGAAGAAATATATCCGGTGTATCCATACTGGGGAGAAACCCTACAAATGTGATATATGTGGTGCACAATTCTCACAAAATGGTAATTTGAAGGGACATGTCCGTATCCACAATGGAGAGAAACCCTACAAATGTGATACATGTGGTGCTCAATTCTCGGCAACCGATGATTTGATTAAGCATGTCCGTATCCATACTGGGGAGAAACCCTACAAATGTGATACGTGCACAATTCTCAGCAAGTGGTGATTTGAAGAAACATGTCCGTATTCATATTGTGGAGAAACCTTACAAATGTGATAGCTGTGGGGCAGAGTTTTCTAAGAGTGGTTCACTAAAGACACATGTAGTGCATATCCACACCGGCAAACTCCGTCAGATGTGACATCTGTGGACCACAGTTTAAAGACAAGTGGTACTGATAGTGATACTTTGTACACACATGTAGTGCGTATCCACACCGGCAAACTCCTTCAGATGTGACATCTGTGGACCACAGTTTAAAGACAAGTGGTACTGATAGTGATACTTTGTACACACATGTAGTGCGTATCCACACCGGCAAACTCCTTCAGATGTGACATCTGTGGATCACAGTTTAAAGACAAGTGGTACTGATAGTGATACTTTGTACACACATGTAGTGCGTATCCACACCGGCAAACTCCTTCAGATGTGACATCTGTGGACCACAGTTTAAAGACAAGTGGTACTGATAGTGATACTTTGTACACACATGTAGTGCGTATCCACACCGGCAAACTCCTTCAGATGTGACATCTGTGGACCACAGTTTAAAGACAAGTGGTACTGATAGTGATACTTTGTACACACATGTAGTGCGTATCCACACCGGCAAACTCCTTCAGATGTGACATCTGTGGATCACAGTTTAAAGACAAGTGGTACTGATAGTGATACTTTGTACACACATGTAGTGCGTATCCACACCGGCAAACTCCTTCAGATGTGACATCTGTGGACCACAGTTTAAAGACAAGTGGTACTGATAGTGATACTTTGTACACACATGTAGTGCGTATCCACGCCGGCAAACTCCTTCAGATGTGACATCTGTGGATCACAGTTTAAAGACAAGTGGTACTGATAGTGATACTTTGTACACACATGTAGTGCGTATCCACGCCGGCAAACTCCTTCAGATGTGACATCTGTGGATCACAGTTTAAAGACAAGTGGTACTGATAGTGATACTTTGTACACACATGTAGTGCGTACCCACACCGGCAAACTCCTTCAGATGTGACATCTGTGGACCACAGTTTAAAGACAAGTGGTACTGATAGTGATACTTTGTACACACATGTAGTGCGTATCCACACCGGCAAACTCCTTCAGATGTGACATCTGTGGACCACAGTTTAAAGACAAGTGGTACTGATAGTGATACTTTGTACACACATGTAGTGCGTATCCACACCGGCAAACTCCTTCAGATGTGACATCTGTGGACCACAGTTTAAAGACAAGTGGTACTGATAGTGATACTTTGTACACACATGTAGTGCGTATCCACACCGGCAAACTCCTTCAGATGTGACATCTGTGGATCACAGTTTAAAGACAAGTGGTACTGATAGTGATACTTTGTACACACATGTAGTGCGTATCCACACCGGCAAACTCCTTCAGATGTGACATCTGTGGACCACAGTTTAAAGACAAGTGGTACTGATAGTGATACTTTGTACACACATGTAGTGCGTACCCACACCGGCAAACTCCTTCAGATGTGACATCTGTGGACCACAGTTTAAAGACAAGTGGTACTGATAGTGATACTTTGTACACACATGTAGTGCGTATCCACACCGGCAAACTCCTTCAGATGTGACATCTGTGGACCACAGTTTAAAGACAAGTGGTACTGATAGTGATACTTTGTACACACATGTAGTGCGTATCCACACCGGCAAACTCCTTCAGATGTGACATCTGTGGACCACAGTTTAAAGACAAGTGGTACTGATAGTGATACTTTGTACACACATGTAGTGCGTATCCACACCGGCAAACTCCTTCAGATGTGACATCTGTGGATCACAGTTTAAAGACAAGTGGTACTGATAGTGATACTTTGTACACACATGTAGTGCGTATCCACACCGGCAAACTCCTTCAGATGTGACATCTGTGGACCACAGTTTAAAGACAAGTGGTACTGATAGTGATACTTTGTACACACATGTAGTGCGTATCCACGCCGGCAAACTCCTTCAGATGTGACATCTGTGGATCACAGTTTAAAGACAAGTGGTACTGATAGTGATACTTTGTACACACATGTAGTGCGTATCCACGCCGGCAAACTCCTTCAGATGTGACATCTGTGGATCACAGTTTAAAGACAAGTGGTACTGATAGTGATACTTTGTACACACATGTAGTGCGTACCCACACCGGCAAACTCCTTCAGATGTGACATCTGTGGACCACAGTTTAAAGACAAGTGGTACTGATAGTGATACTTTGTACACACATGTAGTGCGTATCCACACCGGCAAACTCCTTCAGATGTGACATCTGTGGACCACAGTTTAAAGACAAGTGGTACTGATAGTGATACTTTGTACACACATGTAGTGCGTATCCACACCGGCAAACTCCTTCAGATGTGACATCTGTGGACCACAGTTTAAAGACAAGTGGTACTGATAGTGATACTTTGTACACACATGTAGTGCGTATCCACACCGGCAAACTCCTTCAGATGTGACATCTGTGGATCACAGTTTAAAAACAAGTGGTACTGATAGTGATACTTTGTACACACATGTAGTGCGTATCCACACCGGCAAACTCCTTCAGATGTGACATCTGTGGATCACAGTTTAAAGACAAGTGGTACTGATAGTGATACTTTGTACACACATGTAGTGCGTATCCACACCGGCAAACTCCTTCAGATGTGACATCTGTGGACCACAGTTTAAAGACAAGTGGTACTGATAGTGATACTTTGTACACACATGTAGTGCGTATCCACACCGGCAAACTCCTTCAGATGTGACATCTGTGGACCACAGTTTAAAGACAAGTGGTACTGATAGTGATACTTTGTACACACATGTAGTGCGTATCCACACCGGCAAACTCCTTCAGATGTGACATCTGTGGATCACAGTTTAAAGACAAGTGGTACTGATAGTGATACTTTGTACACACATGTAGTGCGTATCCACACCGGCAAACTCCTTCAGATGTGACATCTGTGGATCACAGTTTAAAGACAAGTGGTACTGATAGTGATACTTTGTACACACATGTAGTGCGTATCCACACTGGCAAACTCCTTCAGATGTGACATCTGTGGACCACAGTTTAAAGACAAGTGGTACTGATAGTGATACTTTGTACACACATGTAGTGCGTATCCACACCGGCAAACTCCTTCAGATGTGACATCTGTGGATCACAGTTTAAAGACAAGTGGTACTGATAGTGATACTTTGTACACACATGTAGTGCGTATCCACACCGGCAAACTCCTTCAGATGTGACATCTGTGGACCACAGTTTAAAGACAAGTGGTACTGATAGTGATACTTTGTACACACATGTAGTGCGTATCCACACCGGCAAACTCCTTCAGATGTGACATCTGTGGACCACAGTTTAAAGACAAGTGGTACTGATAGTGATACTTTGTACACACATTTAGTGCGTATCCACACCGGCAAACTCCTTCAGATGTGACATCTGTGGACCACAGTTTAAAGACTTGTGGTACTGATAGTGATACTTTGTACACACATGTTCTGTTAAGAAATAATAACACGAGAGAAACAGCGTTTACCGGCAGAAGGTACAACAGCTATCGTAAGACAAATGACTATTGGCAATGAAAAATGTCCGTGTGACGCATTACAAAGTGTCTGAGAGCTGTGGCCTGTCCAGTCTCAATGTTGCCTTGTCAACCATAGCCATGCAGGAATATAATTATTTAAATGTATGTTTTATATCAGACTCACTCCAGAGTATTATTGTTTATTTTGCATTGCACAATTCGTCAAGTCATTGCTTATACTTGTATACAACCAATGCAGGATTTGTTGGTTTTACCAAAATGTGCGATACTGAAATGTCTTAGTATGGAAATGTGCTATTACAAAAACATCCCATTATATAAACGTCCTGTTACCGAAATGTCTGTTACCAACTGTCCATGGCCAAAGTGACCTTTATCAAACTGTCTGGCTGTCATCTGACTCACTACAGAGTATCATTGTTTCTGTTAGATTGCACAGTTTGTCAAGTCATTGTTTATTCTTGTATATGACCCGTACAGCATTTAGGGCGTGGCAGACGGGGCAATCGCCCAGGAACCCCACAATATAACTTTGATGGGTGCGTCCACAAAACGCTTTTTGGGTAATTTCTTTGGTGTCGAAACGTTTTTAGACATAACGTGAGTGCGTCAGTGTGATGCAAACTAGTGGTCTAAATGTACAGAATTCGTATTTTGCACCGAAGTCCCAAGTGTATAAGAAAGGGACGAGTGACAACTATAATGATATGATATTGACTCAGTCACTGGCCTGGGGCCTCCATAGTCCTAAATCCGTCGTTGTGTATTACGAATGATGCTCGTATCCATTGTTTCACTGAGCTACACTACTGAAATAGTGTGTTGAAAGTCACAAGAATTCGTGATGTCTGCAGACTTTGGCTTCATGCTTTGTAGAACATAGTCCACCCCTGTAGGAACGAGTTTTAAAAGATCACTATACTACATTGGTAATACTGTTGTCAACTGTTGGTTGTTCCGTCGGTGGAGGTAACGTAGTCAATAAAACGGATGCAGCTGCAGCTTTTGACATTGTAAATTCCCAAATTTCCCATCACACCTCATATAATTACAAATATACGAACAACCGCATACGTCCTACACACACAGACACGCACACACGCACGCACGCGCACTCACAGGGACCACGCAATATAATTTAATGGGGGCGTCCACAAAATGATTTTTTGTTAATTTTAGACGTAACTTGAGTGCTTCAGTATGGTGCAAACATTTAGTGTTCTAAATGTAAAAAAAGTACACACATCCGATATCTTTTTAGTCCTTTGGGCCAAAGGTCCAAGGGACTATTGCCATCACTCTGCGTCCGCCGTTAGCTGCCGTATCTCAGAAACTGTTCAGCAACTTTTGTTCTTATTTTGCATAGACGTATCTTAGGATACTGCCACTATGCACGAGAAGTCTGTATTTGATTGAATCGTTCTAAGGACCCTGTAGGGCCCAAACAGCTGGTAATTTGTCACGTTTTGCCAATTTTTTCAAAAACTTTTCAACTTTTTTTCTAATTTTGCACAGATGTATCGTAGGGTACTGCCACTATACACAACAAAATCTGTATTTGATTGAATCATTCTAGGGGTACCTAATGACCCTCCAAAAAAAGATCCCAAAACTGGTCATTTTCACATGTTGCCTATTTTTCAAAAACTCTCCTGTAACTTTTTCTCTAATTTTGCATAGACATTTCATGTGGTAGTGCCACTATACACAAGCAATCTGTGTTTGATTGAATCATTCTAAGGGCACCAAAGGTCCCCTGAAATGCTAAAATTGCTAACTAAATTGTCTACTGCAGGAACAGCTCTATCTGGCTAATCCCTTTTCCTACAACATCTGTCACACCTCACTGATCCTGCCTGATGGAAACTGTGACTAATCTGTAATTGGTCACTGGCAGAGGCTTCCATGTTCCTTTTCTGACACAATACATAAAATCTACTGCTAGAGGATAGTCTCAAGGGCCCTTCTAAAAACCACATCACTAGATAGTGTACAAATTTACATTTTGGGGGGCTGTGTCAGCCTTCTTCTCATGTGATGTAGAGTTACCACAATGAGAAAACTTGTCTTCATTGTTATTTGCTATTTACCTGAATTATTTTGAACAGAGTGTTAGTCATAATTATAAGGGCCTTGTCATGGCAGCTGGTGAAATTTACAACAACCTTAGTTGTGATGAAGTATACATTTTCTTATATATGTTCTACTATATGCTGATGATACTAGAATGATTCAATCAAATACAGATTTCTTGTGTATAGCGGAACTATGTCAACTCTTCTAATGGTTGACATTTGGTTGTTTCTGGATGACCCCTTAAAATGTATGCCCAACTGTCCAGGGGTCTAGTGGGTGCTGGCTGGGAAGCTATTCCCCTTCCCAAAACATGTCACATGCAGAGTCTGTGTCTTGCATGGATATCTGTTTTTATGCAGTTGTTTTATATAAGCAGGAGGTTTGTGAAATTAGTTATTCTTAAGCCACAGAAAAGTAATTCCCAGTTTCTTATTTAAAAACATTTTATTTTCTATTATAATTATCCTCTAAATGCAAGACATGGTGCAATAAGTGAACAGTCAACATGTCAACATTTTACTTCCATCATAACCCTTTATGGTCTGTAACTATTAATCCAAATGACTTCAGGGCCACTTGGCCCATTTTTTAAATAATCTCAGTTGAAATCACGTGTATTGTACAGTTGTACCTAATTGTAGGTAATTGATTCCATTACCATGTCATAGGATCTATTAAAATATATATGCAGTATTACTAGTCTGTTATTTATGTTATCTGAGAGTACCATATCACAGTTAATAAAACATCGAGTCAGATACATTGTACACTTTACTCAATTTCCAAGTATCATGCAGAACTTGTGCCAAAATATATATTACATATACAACTTGAACAACAACATTAAACTATGTTAATTATGTTACCAGTTTAGGAAAATATGTGGTGCAACAGGGGTAATTTTCTTACTGTCATTTCTACCAATCCACCAACAACAAACAATATTATTTAATTACTAAGATGCAAGACATTAATTCAGATGTTTTAAACATGACATTACATGTAGCGCCACCTAGCAGACACCAATGACCTAACTCTAAAACCCAGCCCATGCAAGGCACAAGTTTACATACTACTGGAGTACAAAAATCTGTCATACCCAAGGTCAAATAAAATCAGTTTCTCATCATAACTTTGTCAAAAAGTAAATGAGGTGTTTTTTTAATTTTTAATATGGTCATATCAAAGCGGTTATTCTTAACATTCAACAAGTTAAGACATGTACCGAGCAGGCAAAGGTGTACAAAGGTGTACTCATTGTTTTGGCCTGTTACAAATCATAATTTTAACTTGTGCCTGAACACTTGTTTAGAGGAATGATTGTACTTTAAAAATAGTTTTACGGGGCCCGTTTTTAAATGTGCATGCTGACGACAATCTGGGAATATATTTTGTGTGGCCTAAAGAAAGAAGACAACAGAATCTCAGCAAAAATATGTATTTTGTTGTTGCCATCTTTGCAACAAACTAAAGTGCGTTCCTCATTCTTTTTAAATATAACTTTAATTAAAACTAGATTAAATATGTTAAAAGAATACTGCCTGCTAAATCGCTTTTTACAAACCTGAAAGTGTTTGCAATTTGAATAATTAGACCAACTGTGACCAACACATTCAGGTTATAGACACCTCTATTGGCAACATAGCGACCACTGGTTGCTTTTAACAACACATTCAGGTTATAGACACCTCTATTGGCAACTTAGCGACCACTGGTTGCTTTTAACAACACATTCAGGTTATAGACACCTCTATTGGCAACATAGCAGCCACTGGTTGCTTTTAACAACACATTCAGGTTATAGACACCTCTATTGGCAACTTAGCGACCACTGGTTGCTTTTAACAACACATTCAGGTTATAGACACCTCTATTGGCAACATAGCAGCCACTGGTTGCTTTTAACCGCAGTCTTTCGATTTCTGGCAAGTTCTCTATGTACGGACGGAACCACTATCAGATAAATACAAAACATTAACACAAGTCATAGCAAATGTGCGTGAACAGTAAGTAAAGGTAAATTTACTTATACACTTGAAGATAATATGATACCCTCATATTTGGACCACCTAAAAAGTTAAAGACAGCAAAGTAATTCATAAATGGAAGTTTTAAGAGTAATTCTATACACATAAACTACCCACTAATTTACGGAATGATAAGAACATGGATAAACAAAGTTTAATGATGAATATACGTGAAAAACCGTCCAAACTGCCTTTGGCACATAAAATGTGCTGATTATAATCATATCAACACCGTAATGGCAGAATAGGCTAATAGACTGTATGTGTCCTTTTATGACAGGATAACTTGGTCTGTGTCAACGTTGCCATGCCTTTGGGGGATAAGCTGCTGATGTGATATAATTAATTCCATCCCCCTGCACCTAATACAAACTAATTCTGATTCCAATACCATGGAACCTCATTATTAAGACCAATCTTGGGACTGGATCAAAGTGATCTGTACGTATTATAACAGTGTAGTGTGAGAAGTTTCCTGTCAACAAACAACACAATACAGCCCAGTTGTAGATAACAGGTGAAGTGTATAGTTATTTCTAGAGCCACATCTTCCCTGACATCAATTAACACTGCAACCTTGCAGCAGTCTTGAAAGTTGACAACAATTTAACATGGAATGTTACTGACAATCACAAACATGGTATGTTGGTTATTGGCAATCACAAAGTTCTCAGCTAGAGCGGAATGTTGACGTCAACGCCAAACTGTTTTGAGAGATACATCAGTTTCTCCTAGTATTCAACGTTCTTCTTCAGTGCCTCGCGGTAGTTGAATTTGAGGTCTTCGATCTCTTCAAAGAACTCCGGGCCAAAGTTGCTCAATTCTATTTTGAGCTACGAGAGAGAGACAGGAACTTCTAAGTCATCTGATATTAAGAGACAAGAACTTTTCTAAGTCATCTGATATTAAGAGATAACGACATCTAAATATCTGATCTTAAGAGATAAGAACTTTTAAATCATCATCTGATATAACTGACAACGACATCAAAGTCGTTTGATATTAAGAGACAAGAACTTCTAAATCATCTGATGTTAAGAGACAAGAACTTATAAATCATCTTATATGAGTGCCAATAACATGTAAATCAACTGGTATTAAGACACGAGTGTGAACTGGAGATATGTACCTGACTGGATTCCACAGATCATGAGATTTTAAATGGCACCTCATTTGTTGAAATATCTTCAGTAGCTTTTGATTTATTGCTAAAACTAAGGCAAACTTTACAAACGTGACGTTTTGAGAGACAAGATCATTGACTCACACTGTCTATTATTTGTTTAATATGTGTTTGTAAATGCAAGTATTTGATTAGTTTTGGGTTAGATATCGAGGAAAACAAACCCGACACTGATGGATGAGATCATTAGGCAGATTATAAGATATGCATCTCTGCTAAAAATCACAAAATTGATCAAACATGGTGTAGACAGCTATTTTTGGCTCGTGTACGTCATAGGCCTGTGCAACTTAACACCCGGATTGATGTGGCGGGTGATGTATTATTATGTAGAACATGATGTAGAGAGCTATTTTTGGCTCGTGTACGTCATAGGCCTGTGCAACTTAACACCCGGATTGATGTGGCGGGTGATGTATTATTATGTAGAACATGATGTAGAGAGCTATTTTTGGCTCGTGTACATCATAGGCCTGTGCAACTTAACACCCGGATTGATGTGGCGGGTGATGTATTATTATGTAGAACATGATGTAGAGAGCTATTTTTGGCTTGTGTACGTCATAGGCCTGTGCAACTTAGCACCCGGATTGATGTGGCGGGTCACTTGTTATCATGTACACCTTAGTGGAGCCTGTGTCAGTACCTTGGCTATCTCCTTCCTCATAGCCTCATTGTCCATGTCAGCCGACCGCAACTGGGTCTGCAACTCAACATTCTCTGTGAGAGTTTTCTCATACGCCCGGCGCTTGGAAGACGTCCCACTGGTCTGTCAAAGGTGAAACAGTAACGTCATTGTGTCGTTTTATTTGTATTTTTGTTAATTTTGAAAGCTGAACGTCTTATGGACTATCAATACTTGTTATTTAAGTCACTTTTCACAGTCCTGAGAGTGATCGTAGTAGAAATTTGTATTTCTTTTAAGATTAGTCGTTTCCATTGAAACAGTGGCCAGTTTGGAGTTGCAGGGTGCTTCTGTACACTGGAATCTCTGAATGGGTTGATCAAGTTAACTGAAAATTAAATCACTAGGACATGATACTTATTTTCAGTTTTTATCCATCAACAACTAAAGATGCATTACATGAAAGAATTGTATATGTGCAAATTAACTCATGTTAATAAAAGTATGTCTCACTGACACTAAAAAATTTATGTTTTTTCTCGAACTTTTCTAAAGACTGTTTCTGTTTAGAGATGTTGTATCTAAATTAATATGATTTGATAAATAAATTTATCATCAATGCCTTATGTAAAAATAACCGTACCATTTCGTTAAGTCCACTGCTGTGAGATGGTTTTTCTCTTAACACCTGGAGTTCATTCAACAACTCCGTCTTCTGTCTCTCGAGTTGATCGATCTTTAACTGCGCCACCTGGTGATCCCTTACGAGATCCGTGTTGCTCCCTGAGTGCTGACTGCCCCCTGGTGGCAACTGCTCCAAACGACGGATCTGATGCAACAAAAGCACGAAATACACAAGTTACGATTGTAGAACACATCATGGTATATTTAAGATTTAGAGTGATTGATACTTATCTAGTAATTACAGGTAATAATTTGAGTCTTACGATGGTTATCTGTTGAAACGCATGTCTGGTATTAACTCAAACCTACAAATTTAACCAAAATGATAGAATTATAATAAATTGCACAAATAGTAATACTGTCACCAACTAACTGCTTACTGACCTTGGCCATAAACTCGTCGTTTAATCGCCGCAGACTTTCCTCTTGATCAGTCGCCACTCGCAAACACTCCTTCACTTCCGACAGCTGACTTGACTGAAACAAACACCTTTCACTTTCAGTATCCAGCATTAACATCCCAGTGAAGAATAGAGGCGCCCCTGTTGAACGATATATATATATAACTACATACGTGATTTTCGTGCGATATCGACAGATAAGCTCACATAATTTTTATTACAGTCAGAACAATAATGCACTGCACAGTGGAACCTCTCTATTAAGGTGACCCTCGGGACTGGACTTACAGTGGAACCTCTCTATTAAGGTGACCCTCGGGACTGGACTTACAGTGGAATCTCTCTATCAAGGTGACCCTCGGGACTGGACTTACAGTTGAACCTCTCTATCAAGGTGACCCTCGGGACTGGACTTACAGTGGAACCTCTCTATCAAGGTGACGCTCGGGACTGGACTTACAGTGGAACCTCTCTATCAAGGTGACCCTCGGGACTGGACTTACAGTGGAACCTCTCTATCAAGGTGACCCTCGGGACTGGACTTACAGTGGAACCCCTCTATCAAGGTGACCCTCGGGACTGGACTTACAGTGGAACCTCTCTATCAAGGTGACCCTCGGGACTGGACTGACAGTGGAACCTCTCTATCAAGGTGACCCTCCGGACTGGACTTACAGTGGAACCTCTCTATCAAGGTGACCCTCGGGACTGGACTGACAGTGGAACCTCTCTATCAAGGTGACCCTCCGGACTGGACTTACAGTGGAAACTCTCTATCAAGGTGACCCTCGGGACTGGACTTACAGTGGAACCTCTCTATCAAGATGACCCTCGGGACTGGACTTACAGTGGAACCTCTCTATCAAGGTGACCCTCGGGACTGGACTTACAGTGGAACCTCTCTATCAAGGTGACCCTCGGGACTGGGAAGAAGTGACCCGAATGGCGAGGTGGGTGTATCAGCAGGACTAATTCCTATACTTTCTTATATTTACTATTACAAAATAACTTGCGACTGTCCCAGGGTGATCTTAATTGCGAGGTGGCTGTATTATCGAGATGACATTCTCTGTACTCTATGAGAATGATGAGAACGCCAATATTATTATTTTTTTTATTTCAGCAATAGTGCTTAGTGATCTTTAACAAAAATCACAATGTTGAAAACAAATTTTAAAATTGTCATTCTGATTCTACCTTCTTTGATAGTTCTTCTTCCAGCATCTTAAGTTTTCCCTCGTAGACACGCGTGGCGACGACAGACTTCCACCCCTTGGTGTCGCCACCATTCACCTCGCGCCTGGCGCCCTCTATCTGCAGTTTCTCGCGGGCATCGCACAGTTCCTTCTCTAGGTGTTGCACAGTGACGTCCTGTTGTTTCAACTGGATGTGAAGACGCTCGTTCTTCTCTACCTCCTAGTGTGGAGAGGTATACATACGGTCATTTTAGATATAATGTGTGAGTGGCTGAAAATTAACCCTTTAGAGCCCATGACATTTTATTGAAATGTACGCCAATTCCCCTCTGCACTGGCTTACATTCAGCAAGATGTTTCCAAATGATGCTAATTCAAAAACTTACAACATGGAGCCGTACAAAAATACCCCTAGTACAGCAAATGGACAAGCATTGCAATGACTTATAGCACGCAATCCAGTAGATGGTACTACATATAGAGTGTGCCAGTGTTTCGATGTGAGGATACCAGAAAAACCCGCACTCACGTTGAATAAGATGAAATAAAGATTACAATGTAAAATAGGAAAAACACTGAGATTTAAGGAACTCAGTCGACATAATTAAATGTGTAGGCCACTAAGTAAACACGTAATCCAGTAAGGCAGTAAATAAGCAAGTAAGTCGCAGACAAACCTGTAGCAGTTCCCTGCGCAGTCGGTCGTGTTCTGTCATGATCTTGGCGGTGCCCCGCTGCTGGCTTAGATAACGCTCGCTAAGACTCGCTCCAACCTTCATCCTCAACTATGTCAGCTGGGTCTGGCATACATAACATTTAACAATAAAATTAATTTCTTATAATAATAATAGTACTAACACCAGTACTTTAAACAGCATTTTTAGTTAAAAGATTAGCAATTAAAGCACTTCACAATGGCTAATAATTAAAACACCTGAAGATTAAATGCTTAAATAGTCTACATAAAAAGGCAAATGCATCATATATTTCAAGTGTTCAAATATAATTTTTTATAAATAAATTGAATATAAGTTGAAATTAAATGCAAATAAAACTGTAATAAACTTGATGGTTTTTTCCCTACGCATATTTTGAATCAGCATATCATGCCAGCAACCTTGGTGTGGAATCTAGAAGTGATCTTTGATAGTAACTTCAATTTCCGACAACACATCTCAAACGTGTCGCGGCTGTTTTGATTATACTCATAATCTTTGCCGTATTCGCCAGTACATGTTATTTTATGTTGCTAAAACTATTGTAACAGTGCTTGTTAGCAGCAGACTTGACTATTGTAATTCCCTCCTTTATATCGCTAGCAAGGGTATTACAAAACTTCAACATGTCCAAAATTGTCTACCAAGGGTAGTTAAAAGATCTCCTCGTTTTCCTTGCTCTGTACCATTTTTGAAGTCTGTGTTGAGTCCCTGTACAATATCGTACAATATTTAAGATCTGTACCTTTACATACTAGGAACTGTCCAAAAAGCAACCATCTTATTTGCATTCACTGCTTACTCCTGTAAGAAATCTATCCTACTTCGATCATCTAGTTCTGACCAACTTTTTGTTCCTAACATTGGAACAAGGGCTTTTTCTGTTGCTGCACCAACTCTTTGGAATATGCTCCCTCTTAGTGTTAGATCAGTTGAAAATATTACAAAATTCCGTCTTCACTTAAAAAGTTATCTTGCTTATCCATCATAGCTCCCTAGCGCCTTGACCCATCTGTTGACAACTGGAATACTACTTATGGATTTTGTGACTGACCAATCCTTTTGTCTTGATGCACCTCTGAGCTTGGTTTCCAAGCATTTAGATGCAATAGAAGTTATCTTATTATTATTAAATACAACCAGTACTGTAAAGTATAAACATCAGTGATAACAAACAGGTAGTGCTGGCAAAATAAGTTTGTTTTCAGTGTTTTCCAAAATGCCATTAATATTTGTGCCAACTACACTCTAGATACATACATTCAAATAATTATTCTTGGCTTCTATATATAACACAATTGACAATTTGTATATTTTGATATGGAAAGGGAATTTTCCTTAGAAATCTCAACTTGCTGTACATGATTAGTTAATTACAACTTATACCTGATACAGCTTAATCAAGAACATACGATGGATATAAAGGAATAAAACAGGTAACTGAAAAAGAAGAATAAATCACTACTTATTCTTATTATAATGTAAAATACTATTCTGAAACATGATCTTTTCATATGATCTCGCAATGAAAATTTAGGCATATTGCATGAGTCACATTTTGTTGCATGATTTGTGAGATTAGGTGAATGACAATTATATAATTTACTAGTTATCTACATTCTTCAAACCGACCTTCAATCCTTCATTATCTCGCTGCAGCTCTCGTAGAGTGTCATTTGTTACAACAGTGCGAGATTTTTTCAGCTGCTCAATCTCGGACTGACTTCGTTCAACAATTTTCTTGAGAAGTGAGATGGTCTTCTCCAGTTCTCGAGTGCTTCGACCACTTTCCCCAATCTACAGGTGTGAAACCACAATAGTTATCCCTAGGTTGTGGAAATACAACAATATTCAAAATCACAAAAATGCTTACTTATAAACAACGTATATTCAAAATAACTGAGCTAAAATTCAGAACATGCTTGGCAGCATCCGTGTAATGCCTCTCATCTGAATTTAAACTCATTTATTTTAAATAAACGTTCACTGCAAGCATTTGTGTGATTTTTTAATATTATTGTATGGATGCAGTCTCAGTATTTTTTATCATAGATGCAATGCATGTGAGTGTGCGTGTGTGCATGCGTCTGTGCATGTGTCTGTGTATACTATTACAATATACACACATCCGCCACTTACCCTGCGTACATTACTACTGTTGAGTGAGTATTGCGCAGAAGAATCGTTCCCCTGCAGTTCTTCCTTCTCTGTCTTCAACACTTCCACGTACTTCTGCAGATCGGTGACTCGTTCCTGATACAATCAAATAACTACTGCAGTCCTACGCCACTTATCTACATATCTGGTAAAGTGAGTAACATTACACCTGACTGCTTCCTGGGTAGTTTGCATCATGGGGACCCAATTAATCTATGACCCCTCGGACGAAAAGTGATCAATTTTGTACGTATGTAGGTTAGACGGACATAAATTGATTGTTCATGTTACGTGTGTTTGCTCTGATTATTCTGAGCTACATAAACCAGCCATTGATCAGTTGGAGATATCTTACATAACTTAACATGTAACAAATTTGGGGCATAATAAACATGGGGAAACTGTCTTCTGTGTCCATATATATATATATATATCTAGTACCGTCTGAAGGAAGGGCTTTTTGCAAGTTAGACTAGTGTCACAAAGCCGTATAATGCAGTAATACACGAAGGTAACAACATGTGAGTCAAGCATTCAGGGTTCATACAGAATGAGCAAAGTCAAATTCAAGAATATTCAAGAACATTTTCATGGTAAAAAGTAGGACTTTTCATTAACATTTTCAGGATCGTTATAAAGAAAAATGTTCAGCATCATATTTAAGGAAAACGAAGTGTTTTTAACAACATTTTTATTCACCATTTTTCAAAAGCCGGCTTCGCGTCATAGGTGCACACTAAAAACATTACGCAGAAGTCGGGGCTACCTCATGTTCCAGAAGAAGAGACACATGGTGAGAAGACAAAGTCTACCTTCAGACGTGGCACAGTCTTCTTCAACTGCTCCAGTTCAAAAGTCAACTCAATGTTTTCCTCCGACACCTTAAGCACCTGTTTCTGCAGCGACTGCTTCTCCTCATCCCGTCTGTCAATCAATCTTGAAGCCCCGCCTCCCTACACATAAACAATTGACCTCCCTATCACGTGACATATTGCCTAGCAACACGGTTTTTCAAGCCAACTAAAATGGATGCTGAACACATGGAGCATTTGGACATTCCGTCATACGGCTACTTGACATTTTATGGCAAAGACATATGACAAAGTTGTTTAAACAAGAACTGTAAATGGGAAAGTTTATTTCCTAACTTTATTACAACTACGCCCACATGTATAGACTGCTAAGTAACCTAGATGGAGAGAGAAAGCATATAATAATACTAATAATACTACAGCTGTATATTTTATTTAATACAGCGCCAGATCCAACTTTAAATTGTTCGTGGCGCTTTACAACATACAAGATGAATACAGTGTTGTAAAATTGCTAAATAAACACACAATCTCTAGAAATAGTATAAAAGCTACTTTAAATACAAAATTGTTGTATCTTGAATAATTAACATATAATATAATAATCATATTCTAATTCAATATATATTTATATAAGTTGATTTTTAAAACGCACAAATACAAACATTAGTAAAATACAAATAAATACAGTAATTAAATAAATATACCAATATAATTATTTTAATTAGAGTTCAATAGGGTTCACAGAATGCACAAATAAGCCAATATAAATACATATCACCTAATGAATGTATAAGTAGTTATATATATGATAATAAATAAACATATAAGTAGATTAATACATAATAAGAGAACTGCATTAATGCAGTTACTGTAATGTTGGACTAGAAAGAGATTCAATGAAAATTAGACATTAGACGTGTCTTCAAAGTAGAGAGAGCGTCCGACATTGTAATGTCATTAGGCAGAGTGTTTCTACAAAGTCACCGCGGCGATCGCAAACAGCTTTGACATGAGTAAGCTGAACAGTTAACATGTTACTGCTGGCAGAGCGTAGGGCTCTTGTTGGCGTGTATGGGCACACAAGATTGGATAACTATCTCGGCGCATCACCGTGCACGGCTTTATATGTGAACACTAACAGCTTATAGTCTACTCAGCGTGCTACAGGCAGCCAGTGAAGAATGCACAACAGAGACATGGCGCTGTCACAATGTCATACCAGATTGCTCATAGCATCACTTTTCTGCATGCATACTAACAGAGAGACACAGGACACGACATACTGCAAAACAACTTTGCTGGGAACTGTTTCACTAAGGTAACAAGCTCACCAGAAAAAGTCATCATTAAACAGGCAGAATCTGTTGTTAACATGAAGGAGCTTTTCAAAATGCAAAAGGCCTCCGCCATATCACCGAGGACATTTATTTCCGTGACACACCAGAAAAAATGTCATGGCGGCTCATCTTGGTGTTGAACATTTTCAATATACAGGATTACTGTTGAGGAGTGAAATTGATTTTAGAGATTTTTCATAAGAATATTGGTGACATTGATTGATTCATTAAAACACTGATTTCAGGGAGGTTTTCTTAACTACAAAATTATATGCAACACATAATAAACAAACACAATTGGTTGATGTGTTTTTCCAAAAAGGCCAGCTAATTTCTTGACGTATTGTGACCGTGTGTAGCGAGAATCGTGTAGCGACAGACAAAGAGATGTAGATTTAAAACATAAACGCCACTTGCCTCGCCCGCTTGAAGCTGCAGTGCTGCCACCTGCTGCTCTAGTGCCGTCACTTTGTCACGAAGAAATTTGTTCCGTAATCGTTGCTCTTCAAATGCCTTCTCGTTTCCCATCATTAAATCTCTTTTTACTTCGGATAACTGCAGTAACGTAAATGTAATTAAATGACAGATTATTATCACCGTACAGGAGGTAGCATTAAAAGAGGTCGTATTCCCTTACTCGGTACCAGTCTGGGTTGTAATTACAGGCAGGAAATTAGCTGAATTGGAAATGGGAAATATCTTGAAAATGGGAACACAGCAACTGCACCAAACATCAAAGGGCTTTGTGGTCTATCAAGCAATTGTTACTGCTATAATTACCAAAGGTGTTTATAATCTGCATGTTAAGGCTTACTAAACATAATTTGGTAGGCAGTATACTGTCAACACATGTAATCTAGTATTAAGAACATTATATTACAAAATTAGGAAAAGGCAGCCTCTGTATAAATCAACGCACTGTTAATAAGAGCAACAAATTAAAATCTCACTGAAATGTATTTCTTCTCTACTGTCAAAACGATGATCCAATATTTTGTTTCTTACACCTACATAGACATTTAGTTAAGTTAATTACTAAAATAACTGATTAGAAATCATGCAGGTAACCTTGCCTGTAAGTTTGCCAAAAAAAATACAAAAACATAAACATACAATTAAAATAAACTGCATATGAAAAGCATCAACAATACTATAAACAAAAATATTTTAAAAACAAATATCACTACAAAGCTATCTACCTCTTGTTCGAGTTCAAAGTTGCGTTTTCGCATATCCTCAATTCCATGCAGTTCTTTGCCACTAGGTTGAGCTGCAAACAATGGTGCTGCCTGTTGCCTTGTAATGCTGGCCGAACCTTTGTGCTGTTTGGCCTCCAAGCTCTCTTTGTCCCGGTTTGCCCTAGTATGACAAAACAATAATATCTGAAGTACAATTCACCATTGATAATGAACTAAGGGGTCATCCATGAAGTGTGCCATGTGTAGGGGGTAGGGGTCTTTGGATAAGCATAACAAAGTGTTACACAGGGTGTCTTGGTGATCATTAAGTAATGATTAAAAAAGAAAGTGTTGTGTTGATGTCAGGCTGATAGCTATCACCACCCCTAAATAATTGTTACACCTATTAAACATACATAAACAGGGCCAGTTGCTGTAACTGTTTATTATTAGTTATACATACTTTTACTCTACCTGTGAATTACAAATCAATATCTACAGAGACACACGATGAATATAACTTGTGTATGCATAAAAAATAGGGGGATGTTATTTCTCAACATAAACCTAGTTATACAGGGGTGATCAGGCAAGCAATTACAGAGCATTACAAGGAGTTGGAGTATCAAAACGTTGATACTCAAGGCGACATACTTCATTGACACCCTTGTAATCAATTCATGTCAGATGGATCAAAACAAAATGGAGAAATTATGTTCAATTTTCTAAATATGTACAGAAAAGAATACCCACATAGGTACAGCCATATCATAACCTGGAATGATAAAAACAACTGTTCTCAACAACCTCTGAGTGTGCATTTACCCACTCCTACACAGGTGATGGGCGTACCTTTCCAGAGCTCTGGTCAACATCTCGTTAGACTTTGATGTTTTTTTAATCTCCTCCTCCTTCTCTTTCAGTCTCAACTTCTGTCGTTCCACCACCTTCTGCCA
Organism: Escarpia spicata; assembly: GCA_963995525.1. Lineage (NCBI taxonomy): Eukaryota > Metazoa > Annelida > Polychaeta > Sabellida > Siboglinidae > Escarpia > Escarpia spicata. The sequence continues at coordinate 6,113 of CAXEFP010000956.1, read as the reverse complement.
TTTCTTGTTTTCCTCCCACCGTGCAATCATCGACCCAGCCGTCTGCACACACAAAATCAATCGTTATATAAATGCTATAATAATCTTCTGTCACTAACAAGTTTTGTAATAAAAATAGTTTACTTTCAAATGGGATTAAGATCGTATTGATTTTGCAAGATTTAAAAGTTCTTCCGCAACTCATTTCGTCCTTTCAAATCAAGTTTGTTGGTATTTTGGGCTGAGTTAACCGCAATTCCCTTTGATGTTTGACAATTTCCCATTTTCCCAAGTTCTACATGGCAGACTTGCTGTTATAAATTACAACACTGGCTAATTCTGGGAAGAGGAACAGATTGCCTCCCTTTAAACATGACGTGGGGTGTAAAAGGCTAAGAGTGGTCAAGTAACTGAAAGACTGACCGTAGCTTCCTGTGGGAGGTCTGACTGTAAAGGGCTAAGAGTGGTCAAGCAACAGAGAGACTGACCGTAGCTTCCTGGGGGAGATCTGACTGTAAAGGGTTAAGAGTGGTCAAGCAACAGAGAGACTGACCGTAGCTTCCTGTGGGAGGTCTGACTGTAAAGGGTTAAGAGTGATCAAGCAACAGAGAGACTGACCGTAGCTTCCTGGGGGAGGTCTGACTGTAAAGGGTTAAGAGTGGTCAAGCAACAGGGAGACTGACCGTAGCGTCCTGTGCGAGGTCTGACTGTAAAGGGTTAAAAGTGGTCAAGCAACAGAGAGACTGACCGTAGCTTCCTGTGCGAGGTCTGATTCGTAGGGTTTCTCCGCCTGAATGTGGCCTCTCTTGAGCTGCTCCTGAAGTGAGCGGTTCCTCCTCCTCAGCTCATCCAGCTCCTGGTGGATTCCTTCCGATGTTCCTTTCTGAAACCACAATGTCATTTACCACAGCCATGATTTATACTTAATCAAGTATTGTATCTACTACTTCAGGGAAGTACCCAGTGGACTGTCTGGCTAAGATAATGGGCTGATGAGGAAAACCAATTATTAAGTAAAATCCACTGTTAAATTTAAGTATTACTGAGGACACTATTTCCATGACACACCAACAAACATGTCCCATTGGTGCGCCCTGGCGTTGGCTGGTTTCAGTTTACAAGATTACTGTTAAGTGGGAAATTTATTATAAAGAGCCAAATTGGGTTGATTCACGTTTTGTTCCTAAAACCAAGCTTAACATTGGCAAACGTTCTTTCTCTGTAGCTGCACCCAAAATCTAGAATCAACTCTCTATCAATGTAAAATCATCGGAAAATATAGCTACCTTTCGTAAAAACTCAAGACTTATTTATTTGAAATCGCATTCCCACCCTAACCTTTGGCGATTCATTGCTCTAATAGTGACACTTGCACATCCATGTTAACGATTTTGCCCAACGATTCTTATATGTTGCACCTCTGAGCTCAGATTCCTGGGGATATGGGCGCTATAGAAGTTTAGTATTATTATCATAAGAATGTCAGTGAAACGGACCCGAGAGTCACCAGGAGTATGTACTCACCTGTTTCGCCATTGTACTCATGCACTCCACCTTTCGCTCCAGTTCCTCCACTTTCACCTCCAGCCTCACTTTGTCCTCCCTCAGTCGCTTCACCATCGTCTCCTTCTTCGCTTCAAACATCAACAACACACAACATTCACACCGAGGCATCTAACTATAATCGAGCTATCGTACGTATGTTCAAGTTTTTCTCCGAGACGTTTTGCATCTCGGGCACCAAACTTTCATGGATTAATTTACAAGACTTCGGAACATAAGTAACGCCTATATTCTTTTCAAAATACCCCAATGATTAAGGATTCTTAACTACCATTTTTAGGGTTTGTACCATATGTTACATGGACGTAAATTGATTGTTCATAACGTCATGTGTCGTTTTTTTTATTGTTCCGAGGTTGTGAGGAGCACCGACCAGTTGGAGATGTTTTGCTTTTTGTTTTATTATTATTAAATGAATCGCATAATCTTTCAAAAACAGCTAGATATATTATACTTGAGTTGGAATAAATTAGAGACATTAGACACGTTTCATACGTAATCAACACTGACAGAAACATTACGGGTCGGGTCATATCTAGTGACACCGTTGTTAGATTGTACAAGTCTTTTACACTGCACACATCAAATGTTGTCACTGGAACATATTAGAAATTTGGAAGAGAAACCAGGATTTTTTGTATTAAAATTCACACAAAAATACCAAATAAATGTTATAGTAAACAGTATAAAGTACTGTTATGCTTGAAAAGGTAAGTTCTTATTTTGCACAGTATCCAGTACTTAGGACTGCTGCACACTGGTAGACACTATCTCAACTTCTCTGGGAAGCATCCAGCCACACTGCAATTAATGTGTGAATACCATTCGTACTAAAATATCCACCACTGTCTATAGCCAGGTACTCATTCCTACAGCTGAGTAAACTGGAGCAACGTAAAGTCATTGATCTTGTCCTAAGTTCGACACAGCAGCACAGGATTCAAACCCAGGTTTTCTAGATGGGGAGTGATGCTCTATCCACAGCACCACTGCGTACATCCAACAGGTGAATGAGTATATTTGAAAAAGCTGCTTAAGAGACTTTTTGACACCAAGTTCATCTGTCTTATATCAATAGTTTACACACCTAAGTCTTGCTTGGTGTCATCCAGTTCTGTGCCAATGGTTGACTCTCTCTCCTTGCGACCCTTCAGAGCTTTCTTGAGGCTCGCGTTCTGCTCCTCAAACTCCTCCAAACGCTCCTGACACACAGGGACAGAGTTATTCACACACACTGACAGATTGTGGCAGGGTGTATTGACTGACAGATTGTGGTAGGATGTATTCACACAGACAAAAGACATTGTAGCAGGATGTATTCACACAGACACAAGACATATTGTGGCAGGATGTATTCACACAAGCACAAGACATATTGTGGCAGGATGTTTTCACACACATATTGTGGCAGGATGTATTCACACAGACACGAGACCTATTGTGGTAAGATTGATTCACACGCAGAGACAGATTGTGGCAGGATGTATTCACAGACACAAGACATATTGTGGCAGGATGTATCCACACAGACAAGACATATTGTGGCAAGACATATTGTGGCAAGATTTATCAAGAGGTCATGACACTGTTAGACTTCCTGTTTTTTAACGGACAAAAAAAGTGCAGTGTATTTTTTAGAAATGATTGTTTACAAAATTCACCTGCTCTGACATAAGTGCATTTGAGTAGTCAGATTTCCAGGTGTGATTGTAGAAGTTGTTGACAGTAAAATGGTGTATTTGTAGCTGATTTTACTAATGGCTGGATTATTGTCTGCATCCATTCGTAAATATTGACGGGTGTCACACATACAGGCATTTTATGAGCTACAAATATTAGATTTAGACTAAACTCGACCAGCATGTCATTGAGATGATACTAACAGCAGGTGAGCCAATGGGAAAACTAACAGTATGCCGACTCCTTAACACAGAGAATCAGATTGTGGCAGGGTGTATTCACACAGACACAAGACATATTGTGGCAGGGTGTATTCACACAGACACCAGACATATTGTGGCAGATACTGACAAACTACTATGGAATTACTTACCAGCTGAATGACATAAACACACTAATCAACAAGACATTAAAACATTTTATATTTTCTAACTGACTTTTTGAACATTAAAACTTATTCTTATGGCTGCGTTGTCTACTACTACAAATTTTATACTGTGTGCTATTATCTATTTTTTTATTTTATTTGCTACTGAACTTCTACATACCTGTAACAAATTAATATATAATAATAAATTAATGCATTACAATAATATTGTTGCATTTACATAAACAGTTGTCCTTATGCTGCAATTAAAATAAATTAGGTCAATATCACACTTTATATACCAGGCTTATAATTTTGTCTCTTGTGGCGCATCATGCAAGATTTACCTGTAGTTCTTTCGTCTTTCTGTCAATCAGCCTCTGTATGTTATGCTCTGTTTATGCTTTGTCGACATTGGCTTTGACATCATCCTGGGCCTGAGTGACCATGTCAGCCCGTAGATCCAATAGGGCCTTACTGAGGGCCTACAACACAAGTAGCATTAGAGAGGAATGTCAGTCCGTAGATCCAACAGGGCCTTACTGAGGGCCTACAAGATAAGTAGCATTAGGGATGAGTGTCAGCCCGTAGAACCAACAAGGCCTTACTGAGGGCCTACAAGACACTAACATTAGGGAGGATTGTCAGCCGGTAGATCCAACAGGGCCTTACTGAGAGCCTACAAGACAAGTAGCATTAGGGAGGAGTGTCAGCCGGTAGATCCAACAGGGCCTTACTGAGGGCCTACAACACAAGTAGCATTAGGGAGGAATGTCAGCCCGTAGATCTAACAGGGCCTTACTGAGGGCCTACAAGACAAGTAGCATTAGGGAGGAGTGTTAGCCCATAGATCTAACAGGACCTTACTGAGGGCCTACAAGACAAGTAGCATTAGGGAGGAGTGTCAGTCCATAGATCTAACAGGGCCTTACTGAGGGCCTACAAGACAAGTAGCATTGGGCAGGAGTGTCAGCCCATAGATTCAACAGGGCCTTACTGAGGGCCTACAAGACAAGTAGCATTAGGGAGGAGTGTCAGCCCATAGATCCAACAGGGCCTCACCTAGGGCCTACAAGACAATGTCCTGAAGGATAGTTATCAGGCTATTTACTAACCAAAACAGGAGATTTAACGTGTTACATCTCGGGTACAGTAACATTGATATACCGTATTCGTTCTATTAAGCATACAGTACGCTTAGCAAATATTTGAGACAAGGAAATATGTAAAATGTTTGGTTCCAATAAGCGTACAGGGGTGTGCACCCATTTTATTTGGTTCCGGAGTACAGCCATCTCGGTAGACATGATGGCAAGTGATTTCTGCATCTGATGTATGAGTAACAGCATACCAGAACACTGTAAAAATGTGATAATTTAGGTGGATCTTTCGATGTTGTTTCATCACCAAGCATTGAATCTATTCTATTGATATTGGTAGAAATTAAAACACAATAATGGATTCAACAGTCAAGGTTGGCATTGAGATCACTGTCACGGCGTCAGTTGCTACTAAAAAGGGGGTGTACGCTAATTAGGGCATGTACGCTTAATAGAACGAATACGGTATATATATATATATATATGTGGGGGCATCTAGTGTATAATAAGAATAATAACATGCATTTGTACGTGGAGGAGTAGCACGAAACGCGCTCCACATTTGTGTCGTGTCACCTGGTGGACAATGATGACAATACATGGGTAGTGCCACCTAGTGGACAATAACATAAATGTGACTGGTGGAAATCGAAACATTACTCATATTTAATTCTGCCATGTTGGGGGCACCCACACACACACCTGCTGTTGTTTCTCCTTTACTGCTAGTTGGTTCTTCAATCGTTCCACCAGCCTCTTCATGGTGCTGGTTGGAGCCCTGGCGTTGGCCTCTTTCTGAGTGGCTAGATCCTCCTCCATCAACCCTCTCTCTCTGTCCTTGTCGGCGACCACGTGCTTCATCTGCACTATCTCCGCCTGGATCTGGTCTATCTCTGAGTTGTGTCTCTCCTTCAACCTATACAACAAGATAAGGACAGTCATCTCAATGGCAAAATATATTATTGACACTGACAAACAATTGTTTCAGGTACGAGATCAAAAATAAATACATGTAAATAAATAATTCTAAATAATTAGTGTTTGTTTGCCGAAATACATAGCCTATTGACAGACGAGAAGCGAAGGATTTTTGCAGCTGTGAGAAGATGCACTTACAGAACTCTAATGTTAGCGTATTAATATACAGATTATAATATAGAATTACATGATAGATATAAACATTGAACTGTCAAATACACAAGAAAAAGAAAAACAATCACAGAATAATTGATTTAAATGTTTAGGAAAAACAATTTTTTTTACTAGGGAATGGAAGACTCCTATTAAGACCAAAATGGTCGCTATCACAGCAGCCACCAAAATTTTAAAAGGGAAATATTTCTTATGTAACTTTTGGTGTGAGAGCAGTGTTTGACATTTTGCCTAAATATATAATTTATACAGTTCTATGATAGTAATAGTGT